>CM034362.1:60717743-60834085 GCA_019925275.1 Mytilus edulis
AGGATATCTCTCTTATATTGCTTTCTTTGTATCTATATGATTTGCAGGACTTTTGATATTGCTTCTACATGTAAATACTAAAAGTCTTACACTGTATCTATATATTTTGCTCGGAGACCAGAACATAATAAAATAAATAAGACAAAACTTGCGCTTTAGATTAAGAAAAGGTCCGAAAATTTTGTAAATTTTTTTCCAGTTCTTCCGGGGTCCTTGAGCCCTTCCGTCGCCAAAATATAGTTTGCTTTATTTGTAATAGAGGCTAGTTAATACGCTTCTATATTATCATCTTATATCAACCTCTCCAAACTTAAAAGTTAAGATCACGCATCCTTAGTGTTTAGATTGATAAAGACTTTTGCATCAGTCGACATTTTCTTCTATTAAAATAATATTGATCTGACAACCGGTGTTCATGTATACTTTAACGACCGGGCTAGTTTTCTTGTTAGTTTTAAAAGTAGTTACCTCCCTTGTTAGTGTGATGTTGTCATCAATCTATTTATTTGTACCACCTTTATATAATATTATATTGTACAATTTAAATTTATGATTCGTTTAATATTTAAATATAATAATTAATTCTTTATCAAAGATATAAACGAGGTAATTTGAAAGTCTTTGATTACTTCATCACCGTAGTTCAATTCAGAAGTCATGCGGTCTATTTTGTCTACATTATGTTGAATGAATACCGGAGTGTTTGCATTAGCAATATTTACTATCAATGACTGTACATCAAGAAAAGAAAACATTTTACATTATAACTCGAAAAATAATTAAAATTATATACAAAACTTCACCCTTTTGGTATGTAACAAAAATCGACAACATTGTTATAATTTCATTGTCTGAAGCACCTTTAAATGAATGACAAATGACAACATTGTCATTTTTTGAATGACAATTAAAAACAGTGTGGGGAAAGATAAATTGAACACACTTTCGATTTTCGTTTTTTGTTTTTGTGAAATCAAAAATGAAAAATGAAAACACTTTCATTTTTCGATTTTAGTTTGTGAGAAATCAAATATGAAAAATGAAAATACTTTTGTTTTTCGTTTTTAGTTTGTGAGAAATCAAATATGAAAATGAAAATACTTTTGTTTTTCGTTTTTCGTTTTGTGAAATCAAAAACGAAAACACTTTTGTTTTTCATTTTGGTTCTCAAGAAATCAAAAACGAAAAATGAAAACACTTTCGTTTTTCATTTTGGTTTTTAAGAAATCAAAAACAAAAAATGAAAACACTTTTCGTTTTTTGTTTTTTGTTTTTGATATTTCAAAACGAAAAACGAATGGACGCAGATATACACGGACCGCTTTTATTACCATTCTTCATCTCAAAGTCACAGTGAGGCCTTTAATGTCTTCACCTATTGCATGTATTACGGAATTACTCATGATCACTGTATTTTTTTTTAATTCAAAATGAAAAAATATTATTTAAATTTACAAATACATGTATGTTCAAAATTCATCATGATTATAGTCATATTTGTTGTGAATTATTTTTATTTTACCTGTGCTACCTGTAAAACGAATGCGCGCAAGTGTAACCAAAAGCTGCGCGCAAACGAAAAAAAAAATAATAATCCTCAAATGCGCGAAAATCACCATATAATTGTCCTTTTAAGTCAATACCTAACCCTTTATATTGTAAAATGTAAAATGCAAATAAGCTAGGATTCCCCACCTTTTAACTTTATAAGTTGGTAAACATTGTGTATGGGTAAACTACAATCCCGTCCCCTTTTCATAAAAAAATATGACCTCCTGATTGAGAAACACGACGGATGCCATATTGGAACAGAATGTGTCCACCCTTCCGATGAAGCAGTTTTTTATTTGGTTCGTGTTTCTGAGTCTTTGGTTTTTTTAATGTTGTCACTTATGTCACTTATTGTTAGCCATGACATTGTCTGTTTATTTAGGAGTTCGAAAGTCCCTTTGGTATCAATGTTATATCACTGGGCGACGTCACCAAGAGGGTCCGTGATGCTATGTCATTGTATTCCTCTCAGTTTTGAGATATGGTCCCTTTAGAAAAGTTTTGTATTTCTTTTATTTGAAAGTCGTTGTCATTTAGACAATTATAGAATAGCGTTTGTTGTTATTCGGCTGGTCAACATACTTCTTAATGTTCGCTTAACGTTGTGTGTTAGGATTTTAAAATTTTCAATCTGCTGTCTATGTTTTTGGACGCATTGAAAAAGTTTACCTTCTGTTTATTTTATTTAGCGTCTTCATATTTTGTTAAGGTGAGGCAATACATGCAATACATCTAATTAATTTAAAATTTGCACTTAAAAAGAAGTTCCTGAAAAAGTTTGTAATAAAAGTCTTCGTACCCGACGTCAGTATCTTCATGTAAAGATGCTTTTTGGTGGTTGAAATAAAGAGTCTGTTATTTAGTGTGCCATTAGGTCGTCAGCTAGTTTCTAGATATATCTCAGATGTCTCCTGGATATGATCTACCAAATACCTCCAGGTGACGAATCGTTAAGGTTTACAGCACATTCTACACGTGTTTAAATGTTGCATCTTTTGACGTGTGACCAACCTTAGTTTTAAAAATTTGGGCAGATAATTGACGTAGTTGGTAGAAGAAGTAAACTATTGCATGATTTGTGCACGTATTTTTTTCATTATTGTTTTATGTTATGCGGTTTTCTTGCTTTGTATTGTTATACTCAATGGTAATTTTTAAATGTTTAAACCTAATCTTCGGCATTCTTATGCCCCCACCTACGATAGAAGAGGGTCATTATCATGTTCTCTGGTATGTATGTGCGCCCGTTCGTTCGTCCGTCCGTTCGTTCGTTCGTTCCTCCGCTCGTTTTTTCGTCCGGTCGTTCGTTCGGTCGTCCGTTTGTTCGTCTGCCTGTCCCGTTTCAGGTTAAAGTTTTTGGTCAAGGTAGTATTTGATGACGTTGAAGTCCTAACAACTTGAAATTTAGTACATATATTCCCTATGATATGATCTATCTTATTTTAATGCTAAAGAAGAGTTTTTATCTCAATTTCACGGTCCACTGAACAGGGAAAGTGGAAGTGCGAGTGGGTCATCCCTGTAGTATGGAAAATTGTAAAATGAAAAAAACTTGTCAAAGATTTCTTATAATCTTTCACTTTATTTCCAGCTTTAATTATGTCAAATAACTGTGCTGATAGAAAATAAGGATTTTGTCTTAAGAAAAGTATTTCTTAGAGGCAAGTCAATGATCATTACAGGACTTTTTCGTCAATCTTCATCAGTTCAAACTGATTTATTAACGCTCAAATAAATATGAGATAAAGAGTCAAAATGTTTAATTCTTTCCATACAAACTTGTTGATTGGTTGTTAATGGAATTAGTTAAATATCAGGGTTCATTCTGAAATGCTAATTCTTGTGGTTTTATCTTTTTACTCCTTAAATCTGTATATGAATTTTATACTTCCCTTTTGAAAACATACGGCTGTCGCCATGACTTTGTACAGCATTATTCAATGTTTATTTCACAAACAGTTGTGAATTTGATCCCATTGTCGCACTGCTTGTCCGTTGTTCTTATAGTGTGTTTTATTTAACGCAGCTTTTTCTTTGCCTTTGGATATTCTCACTTGTTGAAGTCAACTTTAAAATCATTGGTCAGATATGTACCGACTGGTTTTACATTTGCGGACATTCTGCCATCGATTAGGAAACGAAAAATGTGCCATACATTAGGACTCCTATCAATCTGCCATTGATTTGGGAAGGCATTACTTTATTTTTTTTCTGCAGTTTATATGCTAAAATTGAGAAAGGAAATGACTACCTATTTACTATTATATTATTTATTTGTGCGTTTCTCTGTGTCGAGTGTTCTTGCTTATAATTGGAATGTATTCTTGTTACGTAATGTTATCATTTTAGCAATGAGGTTTGGCTAACCATAAAACCAGATAAAACCAACTATTTTTTTTCTCATGCCAAATCATGAATATGGCAACTGTTATGTAGTTGTACGCTTTAAGGTGTGTTGGCGCTTGTTTTAGTTGCACGCTTAGTGTGTCTATTGTTTCTTTCAGTAACTCTTATGAATGGTGTGTTTTTCTCGTTTTCAGTTTGCAACCCAGATTTGTCTTCTCTCAATCGATATATGACTTTCTAAATAAAAGTAACTACTGTTGCCTTTATTTATCACATTTGCAAGTGATCTGGAACCCACCATAGATTTGAGTCCTCACATTTTAATTAAAATCTCTTATATTCTGATATATTTTACATTCAGCTAAACATAGAAAATCGTCAAAATCATCAGGTGAGTAGGTAAGTATATTGGACGCTGGTCCGTCTATTTTATACACTGATATCAATCAATATATGTCGACAAACAAGTTGTTTTTATTGATAACGTCTTCAAAGACAAATCGTGCTTCACAACAATTGCCTTTGTCAGTGTGTGATATCTAATTTCGAATTACAATACAATATAAATATTCAGTTTATGAATGTATATATCTTCCCTATTTTTGGTATAATCAGAGAAAACTGGTTAATTTGTTTATTTCTATTAGTAATCATCATAGACATTGCCAAAATATTGATCACAGATCTACTAGTATGGACATTAAATCATTGTTTGACAGAGCTATAATATAACTAGTGATGTTAGAAACTGGACGCGATTTATAAAACTAACCTATGCATTTCTTGCACGAAAGAACTTTGGTAATTTGACGTAATAGATACATTAATAGAAACAGTTCAGATTGAACAATTCTAAATCCGCACAAAAACCGTGGGCGATCTGTGCGTTAAACTTGTTGACAGATCCTGGTCTATATTTGACAACCGCCGTGTAACTTATATGAATAATGTTGTTTTGTTTTATCAAATTCTAAATCAATGCGCAACAGTGAATTGCTAACCCTATTTAAAGCAAATATCAATTTCATCAACCTTCTTTCGTGTGAATTTTCCTACCATAAAAATTTTCTGAAACTAAAAGCGTTGTTTGGATAAAGGAGTGACAATATAAAAAAAAAGAAGATATGGTATGATTGCCAATGAGACAACTCTTCAAAAGAGACAAAATGACAAGACTGTTTATGATATAATTAACATCGATATTGATTTAGCGCAATTAAGGAATAACCCTCAAAACAAATGCAACAGCAACACATACCCCTCATAGCAAAATCTAAGGGAGACCGGAGTTCACCAAAAAGTGAAGGAAGACCCTGCTCAAAATATATGCGACACCAGTAGTATAGCTTATATGAGTGCCAACTCGGTGATAGGACTAGTAAAGATGATATTGTTTTGGAAACGACATTAATTTCATATCGTTTGTCCTTTGAGAAACATGTATTCAATAATATTCCACCAAATTGTAATAGCGTCCGATAATCAGGGCATCATGCAGTTGTAAAATCGCTGTTCAATAGCAATTGATCAATTAAGCGAACACAAATCCGGGTTACAGACTAAAATCAATTAAAAGCAAATCTACTAACTATTTGAAGAAAACAGCGATATTTTGACTTGGTATGTGACATATAAAGAAAAAACGGTAGGTTAATATTAAAAAAAAAAAAGATGTGATATGATTGCCAATGAGGCAACTGTCCACAAGAGACCAAAATGACACAGACATTAACAACTATAGGTCATCGTACGGCCTTTAACAATGAGCAAAGCCCATACTGCATAGTCAGCTATAAAAGGCCCCGATAAGACAATGTAAACAATTAACTTTTTTTGTAAGGCTAAGCTAACCTTCCAATTAAAGAGACTATTAACAATACCGCTGAAATGACATTATCATGTGAAAGAAAAATCTTTTGAACTTTGAATTTTGACTTTCTCTTCACTCTTAGATTGATAGCGTCTTATGATCGACATGACATATGTAGATGCTTATATAGAAATGTCACTTAGGTCTTTCCGTTTTTGTATTTCCCTATGAGTTCGGTATTTTTGACTTTTTACATTTCAAATTAAGAGAAAGGGTTCCTTTTGAATTAAATTGTAAATCCATGAAACTTGCGCATGAACCGGTTTACTTTTGAATGTATTTCTGTTCTCAATTTTGAATGTATGTGTATAAGCGTCTGGCAAGATTTTTTGAGGTAAGAAATTGATTCATGTGTTTAACAGTAAATAATAATAGAAAGAAAAAAATCATTAAATAGCAAAATTTAATCTAGTGTAAACTTTTTTATTCTAATAAATTGCAATTTTACTAGTTAATGCCTTAGCAGTTTTAAGGTACAAAATGGGAAGCATGCATCAAGTACAGTGTAATTCACCCAACTTCCTTGAAGTGTTATCATGTGTAAACATGTTATATCAACAACCGACTTAAAAAGATGGTATTCACTTTAATGTATCAGATCTACTTCCTTGTTGTGTTGCTAAAAGATTTAAAAAGCAATGGGTAAATATATAATGTGGATGACCCTTTTTGCTTTCGTTAGGAATATGGAATGTGTGAAAGGTAAGTAACGATGAATTTATTTTTATTTCTATTAAATATGATATTGTCAAAACGTGTTTTTTTTTAGTTTAGTGTGACGTCCATTCTCGCTGAACAATTGAAGCCCGTATTTTTGTGCGTCTTTTATTTGTTGTCCTCGGTTATTTTATTATCTTTATATAGATATAGGAAGATGTGGTGTGAATGTCAATGAGACAACTCTCTATCCAAATAATAATTTATAAAAGTAAACCATTAGACTAGTATGGTTGTTGTTGTCAATTTTACACATTCCCCTTTTCCGTTTTAAATTTCAATTGAAATGTGTCGAATAAAGGCCCTAATGAATGAATATATTTTGGCATGGATTAGGGTATTAATGTGTAAATCCAGGTTAATCTTTCTGTTTACGACAACTGATAAATGCATGCATATATTTAAACCTCATCAAAAGATTCTTTATCTGTGTGTCTATGTACTATTGAGTTAAAGATAAAGAGATTGTCCAATCTTTTTTTTTTAAACCAAATAGTTTTACGATTAAAAACACGTAAATTATATATCAATGTTAATATATATTTTTTCCGATTTTTAAAACATGTATACGTAATAAAAGAGGGACGAAAGATACCAAAGGAACAGTCAAACTCATAAATCGAAAATAAACTGACAACGCCATGTTTATAAAATGAAAAAGACAAACAGACAAACAATAGTACACATGACACAACATAGAAAGATGCTAAGGAATAAGCAACACGAACCCCACCACAAACTAGGGGTGATCTCAGGTGCTCCGGATGGGTAAGCAGATCCTGATCGTCGTGTTGATTTTGTGATAACAAATCCGGTAAATTGTTTAATTCGGTAGGTCACATTCATGAAAGGGAAGGGGATTGTAGTTAGGAACATCTCCGATATCATTTGTGAAACGGTTATTCCATAACGGTCAACCAACTCGTGATGGCGTCCATAAAATTTACGAAGGGATGATTTCAACTTCACCATTTGGAACTCTTGGTTTAATTGCTTCCTTAACAAGTGTCTGACATATTTGAACATTGAATCATATATAAATTATACTACATAAAAAGTTCATAGTTTCGAAACTTCGGTCTTTGTAACGCTATCTGTGATAAAAACGTTATATGTACATTTGTAAAAAGCACTAAATACAAAGAACGTCATATTTTGTGATAGAAAAAAGATAATGAAGAAAATTAGGAATTTGTCAAAGCTACACCAACCCAATCAAACAGCGGAAACAATTTTAAGATCACAAATACTCCTTATTACGGACTTTTTCAGCTTTGTGTATTTAAAAACATGAACATTTCATGTTACTGAAATTTCAGATTTTCTTTAATTTATAAATGAAATATAATTATTCTGTTAAAAAGTAAGGTCTCAATTTTGATTATAAAAAAATCAACCAATTCTAAGTATGTCTATCTTCTATTACTTGCTTTTCAAATAAGCATGTGTCACAAAACTTTGTGAAATGCACAATTCCTGTAACATTATTACTTTCTTATTCATTAAAACATGACCTAAGTTTAATTTAACATGTTACATCTGTAGGACTCAAATCTATGGTGGGTAATCTATGGTAAATGTGACGTAAAGCCAACCAAATCTATGGCAGATTTTTTACAATCCTGATCTATGGCAAGTTTTGTAATTTCCTAATCTATGGCGGATTTTTGATGTTTCCAAATCTATGTCAGATTTTATGTAAGTGTAGTTATTTTATTGTGACGTTATATTTCACTCTTTTTCCCGGAATTTTTGTTTTCTCCTTTTCTATGGCAGATTTACGTAATTCATAAATCTGCCATAGAAAGGAGAAGACAAAAATCTACCATGTAACGTCATATTTGCCATAGGTTAGAAATTTGGAACCCGCAAAAGATTTGAGTCCTACAAATACATTCAGTGTTTTGTGTTTTGTATATATAAATATGTACAAAAATATAGCTGTATAACGCTTTTATGGTGTTTATAAACAGCAAAGGCATACGCACTTCCAAAGACTGAACCTGCATTCTTAGGAACCGAACCAAAATAGGTGTTTTGGTTTTTTAGACAAGTCAATAAGACAGGAACGATGCCAAAGATAACACAATGAAACATCGTGTATTCAAAATATTGTGTTCTATAATAAAACTATCAATTGTTTAACTGACTCATTATACCCAATATACAAAACTTTAATACAAGCTGTTTCCTAAGACCTCATTAAATTTTTAATGTAAAACAGTCTAACGATAAACCATGCTGCAAATATATTAGTTGTCGTTACAGATCATTTCAATAAATTGAATATACAATGCCCTTCTTATTATTCAACTTGGATTTCTATACTTCATCAAGTTAAAAAAAAAACACCTTAAGGTAGAATTCCAGAACGATAAATGCAAAATATTGTATATACACAATCTTAACTTTTATATTAAGGCATTTTTACGCCCTTCCTAAGTCAGGATACTGGTCTTTGTTAGTCGTGTATGTTTTTTTAATTCTAGTTCATTTATGTTTTGAAGTTTGGTAGGACGTCCATATTCATTGAATTAGTACACATTTTTCTTAACGGTCCGGCTGAGACCCACATGTTTTTGCTGCATTGAAGACCCATTGGTGGTCTTCGGCTTTTGTCTGCTCTTTGGTCGGGTGTTTCCCCAAATTTCATTTTCAATTTTACATACCTAAATTAACACTTCGTAAACAAAAATAGAGGCAAACTATGCTCTATGTTAAAAAGCATCAAAATAGTTTAATTCCATGCTTTGAACAATGAAATAAGTATAACCTTAGATACAACTTTTACTCGGTAGAGATAACTGTAAGATCGAGAGCAGTTAGGAATACAATGGTACTGGAACCCGAATGTTAACATTCTGAAGCTTGTTTTAAATGAAGGACTGAAATAAAGGCAACAGTAGTATACCGCTGTTCGAAATTCATAAATGGATGGAGAAAAAATCAAATCCGGATTACTAAAACTAAAACTGAGAGAAACACATCATATATAAGAGAAGAACTACGACTCAAAAGTAACACAACACTAAAGCGTATACGTACCACACACAGAAATGAACTATAATATAACAATGGCCATTTTTCTGATTTGGTACAGAACATTTTAAGAAAAAATGGTGGGTTGAACTTAGTTTTGTGAGTAGCCAAACCTCGCACCTTCATATATTTGGCATTGAGCGTTCCTGATGAAGGTATATCAAGAAAAGCGCTTCGGACGCTAGAAACTATTAAACCTGTTGTTTTCAATTTTTTTACATCACTGGGTCAATACCTCTGCTGGTGGACTATCAGTTCCCGAGGGTATCATCAGCTCAGTTGTCGGTGCTTTGGTACTGACATGATTTAACAAACTTTACTAACATTGTCCGTTTATAAATTTTGAAATTATTAAGAAACTAAGGTTTCAACTCCCTCAGGCAAATTTGGCTTTAGATGAATTTGGCTAATATTTTAGGTATTTTTGACATGTTTGACATATAGCTCTTCAACGGCTTCGGTACTTATACATCTTCGGATTTCAAATGTTTGGTTTTGAGCGTTCCTGATGAAGGTATATCAAGAAAAGCGCTTCAGATGCAAGAAATTATTAAACGTGTTGTTTTCAATTTTTTATGGCGATGTTAAATAAAGCACAAACATTACACCATTACATGCCAGGAATTTAGTACAAATAAATGCAAGAACATCCAGGACAGAGAATTAATGTGTGTCCTCCATAAATAAAAGATCAAATATAGGCAAAATACCACAAAACAGTGTAGTTTTAGATATAATTAAAAGTGTGCCAATGAGACAACATAGGTGTGTTTGATTTGTTTTAAGTTTTCATATACAAGTACATGAGATAGTATATATGATTAGTAATGGTGGGTCAAATTAAACCTGATTGTGTAGCTAGCTAACCGTTTCACTAATATGACATTCGCATGACATGCCATTATGTTGGCAACACTGTGTGACCAAGAGAAGCAGATTTAATTAATAGGTAAAGATAACACACAAATGGGTAGAGCAGTCATAATTGTGTTTAAACTTGATCACTATAAAACAAGCGAATATGTCAACAAGGAAACACATAATGGTATATATACGTAGCACATAATCACTGCATACACTCAGCGTGTTCAGCTATTAAAAGAATGTCAACATTGAGAATGAAACATGGTTTGACCTTTTGAGTGATTGATTCGATCCCAGAAAAAAAAAACAGTCTTATGTAGGTAAAGCAATAAATTACATACATCATCTAATTGAACAGACCTAGAAAATTCAATCGCACGTTGTTGCTATCTAATTATATTTACATTACTGTAGGTGTCGTGTTGTCTTACAGTCGACAGGCTTCGAATGTAATATCGATTCGTAATTAAACGGCGTTTATACTAAAATACACGAAATGATCTCATCGATATCATGCATTTTCAATAGTTATTTTAGACTTTTTGTAATTTGTATTAACGTTTGTGTATGTTAGACTCGATGACCATCAATTTGACAGCTTAGGTCCCTTTGAATATCAATATCAACATATAGGAATAATATCTTTTAATTTTTATTTTTAAAAGCACAAAATTTTCCATCTGATCCAGCATATCATACAGACAGACAAACGTGGCAAGTCGCTTCTGATAGATGTGGCAAAATGGATTAGAGTTTGACGAAAGGGTATTGAGGAATATTGCCATAATGCAAGATAAAGAATTCTGGATTGGAATTGCTATTTACCGTATAACTACATCATGGATTGAAACTATTGGTACGTCAAATTTCATTGCAGCATGAAAATAATTAACCATATCAAATTTTCAAATGATTAATATGTACATGTACAGTAGCAACATAAAAAATATCAAACCATTGAGATGGGTTTTGTTTATTTTACACAATGATTTGACTATATGTAAAATTATCGAAAGCATTAAAAAGGCTTTTGGTAAGTCAAGCTTATATTTCGTATCATTGAGGAAATCACATAAATTAATAAAATATAATGCTCATTTTCATATAAGCACGTGTCTATGTGTGCAAGAACGATGTACAATGGAATTATTACTTCTTTACAAATTAGTGTTATTCATGTTAGTATTACAATAATAACTATTTAAGACTTGAATGCTTCTTTTTGTCGTTTCTTTTTTTCAAAGTTTACTGAAGTAATTCTATAAAATTACAAAAGAAAGCATTTAACGCATATAAATATATGTCTTTTTATTATCATGAGCAGTTTCAGTAACGGTCATTTATTTAGCATCTTTTCTGAGCGTTTTGGGGTAGAATTTAAATTCACGGATTATTATTTGATAAGCACTTGTCGTTGCTTCCTTCGTCAGAGCATTGCTTTAGTTTTTACAAATCATACATGATGTTGTTTTTGGTTTTAAGTTTAAAGTGTTTCAAACAGGTTGTTATGAAATACCAGATGGACCGGAAATTCAAAAAAGTCCTTCGATTGTATTATGCAAAAAGCGTTGTGAGACATATCAGTTCTTTGGTTACAGTGTAAGTATAAAATGTCTTTCAACATGTTAATTGTGAATTTTATGGCTTTTTATTTTATTTACTTCATTTGAATCGGTACAATTTCAATAGATCAACAGAAAGACAAAACAAATCCAAACAAAATGCTAATGCAATACAACATTACAAGAAGACAAAGAGAAATACAAAGCACCATACAATGGATATTTTCTTTACAGGAATTATGAATGAAATTTAATACGTTTATCTAAATATGAAAGTCGAACAAAAATGTTCAATTACCACGATTCTAATGCAAATGCAGTCAAGCAACACAACACTACAATTCGCTTACTCACAGTCTCAATAACGATGGTGTCCACCTCGTGCAGCAACGTAATCTCTACAACGGCGTGGCATTGACCTGACCAGACGTCGGATACGATGTTTTTTTTTAATGTTTTTCCATTTTTCCAGCAAAGCAATTTCAAGTTCGCGCAGCTTAAGTAGTGGTGGCTGTCGTCGTCTTATGGCTTGTCCAATTTGATCCTATAAGTATTTAAATGGACTCAAATATGGCGAAACGGCTGGCCATGGTAATGTCTGAACATGGTTGTCATAGATGCATGTAGGTGTGAGTGGTCCGTAGTGTACACGAGCGTTATCTTGTTGAAAAAGATTAACATCTTGATGCCTAGCAATAAACGGTACAATGGTCGGCTATTAAACTTTATCAATGTAGTGTTGGGCGTATACATTTTCATTGATAGTGATGAGTGGAGTTATATGGTTGAACAATATTCCTTCACATACCATGACACTACCAACACCACAACGATTTGTATATTGAATACATGAATCTGCATAGCGTTCTCTTCTTCGTTTCCACACACGAGTTCGTCTATCACTACGGCGAAGTTGGAATCTTGACTCATCCGTCCAAAAGACAGTTGTCCGTTGTCTTTGTGACCATCTCTGACGCTGTTGTGTTCATCATATGCGATTTAGACGTCGTACTGCTGTCAGCATGTTACTACAGAAAGAACACCATACACTTAATCCACTGATACGCATACGGCGTCTTACCGCCGTTTATTCAAAATTGTCTCCTATGAACGCCGATAGGCTCTTGTGTTGACAGCTGTACGGAAACAATCTCGTGTTGAAGACGAATGTATCGGTCTTGTTGGGCAGTTGTTGCTTTCTGTCTTCCGGGACGTGGCTTATCATTCAAACACCGAGTTTAGTTGAATCTTTGGATGAGTCGGGTAATTGTAGAGGCCGAACACTGCATTCTGGCGTGCAATTTTACGACATGAAATGCCTCTTTGCACCATGCCCCAAACTTCATATCTCTGGTAGTCTGAAAGTCTTGGCATTTATATACCTTAGTTTACTGCAGAGGCTTAAAAAGGATTAGAAATTTCAATTCTGAAGCAAGGCTTTCCAAAATAAACATGAGAAAATCACTCGTGCAAATGCGGTACACTCAGTTCTCCCCCTTTTTGGTAACCAAGGACGTAACTTTTTTCTAAAATCATTAAAGCTTTAAGTTGTCGAATTAACTCTGACAATTTATTTTCGAATCGATATAGGTAATAATTTAAAAAATATATATTTTTGAATTATACGAGCGTTGCGTTTTCATTGGCGTTTGTATGCTTCATGGTGTATTTATACCATAATATATGGTGAACGGGATGAATATTTTCCTCTGTATTATTAATATACATTTCCTCGACTGTGGTGTTCTGTTGTCTCTTTTTACAAATGTTTTACTGGTATGTTTGTATCACTGTTTGCTCCAAAAGATGTGCAGTTACGTTGATAAAGTGAAAGTAATTGTTTTGTGTCTTTTTATCTATTTTCTTCATTCAAATAGTTCGTTTGAGATATTCCAAAAAAAAACCGTTTTGTATTATGTATGACTTTTCCTTATGATTTTGTTCATGACTTGCGACAATCCATATTAGAGATTATTACAGAAATTAAAACTTTTACTATTTTTTTATATACATATCCTGAATGCAAACTTTGGAGATTTATATTCGTGTTTAATGATTGAATATACGGATGATTGCCCATATAAGTACGTGTACAGATAAAAAAAAAAAAAAGCTGTGTCTACAGTGTCATTCATGACGAAAGCTGAATAAATAAACACCACCTTTGTTTTTTGTTTGTTTTTTTTTGGGGGGGGGGGGATTCTTTGCAGTTTCTTACTCAAAATGGAATTGTTTGTCTTTGTATTTGTTTGAAGAAGAATAGTACACTGAGTAGGGACATGAATAAAGGCAACAGTAGTCTTCCGCTGTTCAAAATCCGAAACCGAGGAAAACACATGAATGAATGAAGCAAATTAACGCTAATGAATACATCTGTGTTTGCGTGTTTTGAGTCCGTTCTGTGGTAACACTTAGATAGCATGTCTTATGCAAAATACACACAATTCAGCGGTATTTTTTTTTTGTCCTTGGAGAGCTCGTTGCTTTCGTAATTGTTTCGTATTTGAATAATTTTCACATTTTGAAATCCATTAACTTTTCTCTACGAAATGCGTTTAACTCATTGTTGTTGATTGTATATAAAGACTTGTAGTTGTTCGAATCTTTTTTCTTCAAATATTTTATAGGTACTGGTCTTTGAATATTCCAATTATATAACTTCCCCTTACGCTAATCTTTTGTGTATTTGTATTCCTCAAATTAATATGTTTCATTGATAGACTATTTTAAAATGTCATAAGTATCAGAGTATATTGCAAAACTTAAACGCTAATAATTGAACATCAATTTTGTAAAGATTTTATCATAATTTTGTACCTCAGAAATGTCAGAGTTTGGATTGTATTCCTAAATCTCAAATTTTTAATTCAATTGTCAAAGCTCTATCTTTAAACTCAAATGATTTTCCCGAGCTATCACAAATAAAGTCCGATATTTTATCTACCTACAGGAGTCAACAGAAAACTGTTTCTGTCAACACTATGAAAGTAGCTCCTTCAATCTAAGTCATTGCATAGATAAAAATGATTCTAAATATTCCTTCGTTTATAAAGGTAGGTAGATAAATTTAGACTGCTGTACTCCTATTTTTGACGCTTTTTCTTATATTCCTGTTAGTTTTGTTCACGCATCGTTGTCAATATCGGGAATTTGAGACGACTGTAATACAAGTGAGAGGTTTAGCTAGCTATACAACCAGGTGCAAGTCACCATTTTCTACATATGAAAATACCTGTATAAAGTCAGAAATTTGACAATTCTTATCCGTTCTTTTGATGTGTTTTATCTTTTGATATTGCTATTTGATTAGGGACTGAATTTGTAAATAATTGATTAAATTTGTATATGATGAACTGCATTTGTGTATAGAAAATAACAAGTAAATTGTACTTTTTTCTCAATTTTATATTGACACCTGTACTATTACGTTGTTTGAATGATGCTTAATATTTATTTCCAAAGAAAATGTTACCTTATTCAGCCAAGTCTGAAATCTTTCTATATTTGTTGAACTGCTCATATCAACTTTTGTACATGCTTCTCCCATCCATTTCATTTGTTTCATATACTTTGCACTAATCTTCTCATTGGGTATTTTGTTTATATTTTATAATGATCCATGATACGTTATAATTTTTCTTTTACATTATACCGAATCTAGTATTCACTGGGCATGTGTCTGACAATGGTGATGGGAAATGTACGACTTTAAGCTGTAGACCAGGAAGCAATGGATTAAAATCAGCTGATTGTGATGCCTCAGATTATTTAAGGTCCAGTAGATGTGGTAAATATTCTTCGTTATGTGTTTAATTGCAACTAATATGTACTATTTGTTTTACAAAATGTCGATGTGTCATAAATGACAGTTACAATATATGTGACCAGCCACGACATATCCAGGCTTATGGAGGAAGAACTTCATTGTGAGAAAAACGCCGTTAACTATATGTGACAAGCCACTTCCAGGCTTAGGAGGGTACATTGTCTTAAATTTGCTTTTTGTATATTTATCTAGAATATTCCGAAACAAAACTCTCTGTCATGTTATTATGACATATTTGTTGTAATAGCAATGAAACGAGTCATTTCGAATACCGGTATGAAAATGAGACTGTTCTATGACGACTTTTATTTATTGAAGGCACTAATCTATAAAATACCAAATTATTGTATTTATTGGCTCTTAGTAATGTTGAATAGCATATTTGAATAAATCTTCAAAGACTTAAATTTACTACAATACAAACAATTCTTAGCTCTATTTTAGAACATGTAATTTAAACTTGTTGAAATGAAGTTAGATTAAATTTGGCAAAGTAAAATAATTCCTTTTTTTTAAAATTCGTCTTTTAATTTAGATTTATCATGCATGTTTATAAACATAGTATACGACGCGTAACAGTTTATAAGTAGGTGTTCTAATATATGCATTTGATACGGTGTATTTCTTATAAATATATTTCAGACTTCATTTATATGAAAGAAAATTTATAAAGCAGAGCATTTTTTTTTGTAGCTCTTTTTTAGAACATGTAATTTAAACTTGTTGGAATGAAGTTAGTTTAAAATTTGTCAAAGTAAGCTTTAAGAATTCCTTTTTTCAGTTTAGATTTATTATACATGTCTCTATACTTAGCATGCGACGGGTAACAGTTTATAAGTAGGTGTACTCTTATATGCATTTTATACGGTGCATTTGTTAGGGATATATTTCAGATTTCATTTATGAAAGCTAATCTATATAGCAGAAATTTCATTTTTTTTGTAACAATTTAAAATGTAGATTCAAATATTTTTCACTTCAAACGATAAAGTAAAACATCTTCAAAACTTATATATGATGTATAGTTCGGCGTCCGCAAAAAAGAAGCCAAGGAAAGTGTTTATCTCTTCTTCACTAATACGTATTTCATTGAATCTCGATATTTATCATGTTTATAATTTTTCTAACATTGACGTTCTTCCTCCATAAGCCTGCAAAATGTCATGGCGGGTCACATATGAGAAAGCACGAACTTACTCCTTTGAAAGTGTGATTTTATCTTGTTTCAACTTTCTTTTATATTAATTTTGATCTAAGAATTGTCGCATAGCAACACGGAGATATGCCTTTTAGGTAGGTGGAGCGTTCAAATATTCAACGACAGTTTTTTATATGTCAAAATATGTCCGTATATCTGTGAAGGATATGATATGAATTTGTTTGTGGTTTGCAAAATGAATTTGAAAAATGCGAAATAATTTTATAATTGGGATTGTGTATGGGTTGATCATGTTGATCAAAATTACTGTTAACCATTTTGGTCAATGTATAAGCTAATTGCACGGGTTAATAGTTATCGATGACTGGGGTAGTGACCACAATTGTAAATGTGGTGTATCTATTTTGTAGATTTTTTTGTTACAGAATTTGACATTTTTAAAAAGAATTTACTAGGTAAAGTATCGTGTACTGTTACGATAGACTTTATTATTGTAGCTTGATGGCTTTTTAAGGCAGATACATATTGTATTTAAGAAATAAAGTTTGAAGTGTTCCCTGCGCCATTCACTATTCAAACTTGTGTTTGTTCTATTGAATTTAGAAAGTAATTAACAGGCTAGTGTTGAAGTGTACATAATTGCATGTGCTCAATTGTGTACACATATTTTCCAAATAGATGGAGTTTTATAGCCAATAAATGCTATATCTTTGGTAAATCAAAGTGTATTTAAACATAATGCAATTAAACATAATTGCGAAATATGTATTTCAAAAAGCTTTTCATAATGGCCCTTCATTCTTTCAATCTGTTGACTACAAATCTGTTAAATGTTAACGTTTTCATATTTTTCTACAAGAAACCTCCGTCGGAAACAATTTTCACAGCCTGACCAGATACAATCAAACCGAATATTATGTTTAAAAGTCCACCCAATTAATGTTAAGTACACATTTCATTTTTTTTTTTATCTCTTCCAAGATGATAGATCCATAGTGGCATGGGGTGAACAGTATGTAAAAAGCAAACAATTATGCCTTGAAAGATTTCAGCTTTTACTACCACCTGAAACTTATTGCCAAAGGAACAGTAATGAGTTCGAAGGGATTCCTTCCTGGACAAACGTTTTTCGAGCGGAAACCGAAGTTAAGCTGACAACAGGTGAAATAATAAATATAAGGAAAAAAAATTGGTAACATAACAAGAATTTTCTAAAACATTGTTAAAGTTGAAGAAAAGTTTCGAAGAGTTTTGCACATTGTTTAAGGTTAAGTCTTCATTAACACACTATAATAGTTATTTGTCATTTTAGGAAAGTGTTAAATATTCAAAATTTAAACAACTCGTTAATGAAAATTCATGAAATGAATTCTTTACACCAGACGTATGTTTTGTGTACATAAGACACGCCAGTGACGCACAAATCAAATCATTTAAAATCCGTAATAGCTACAATCAAATTAACAGGGCATTGGGGACAGTAAGGCAATCTCTTCCGGGATAGAAAAAAAATCTTTTGAGTTCTATTATTACCATATACATGATATTAAACAGTACTAACAATTGTACATACTTTTTTTCATATTTTTCTAACTTAAAGCATTACAATTCAATAGGGATAGGTGATATAATAAGCATACATGATATAACGAAAGTAGAATTAAAAAATACCAAACTTTAAGGAATTTCAAAACCGAAATTCTCTTGTCAAAAGGCAACATCAAAAGCTCAAATTCATGAAAAAACTTGAAAACAATGGTTATATTTCTGACTTTTTACAGGTATATCTTTAAACCTGGTCGTATAGCTAGCTAGACCTTTAACTCATATGACAGTCACATATAATTCATAAAGACACATTTTATTATGTGTTCATGAATAGAGGACATAACAGAGTAAAGACACATTCATATTTGTCAGGTTTTCTTAAACATTTTTTACAAATCTTATTTTCAAATAAAAAATGCATTGTATAAAAGATATCGTTGGATAGAATGAAAATGGAAAGCAGAAAATGTGTCAAGTAGACAACAACCTGTTTACTAGTAAAATAGACGCCATACTAAACTCCGAAATTTGTGTTAACAATTTAAATGAAAAGACATCTTCGGTGAAAAAATACTAAAACCCTAACAGGACGCATTGTGTCTGGTATTCATATGAGGAAGACATAATCTTTCATTCAGTTTAAGGTAGCACAATACAAAGATTTTATAACTCCAACTCCAAAGTTTTAAAATGCTGTAACTTTCTTAATAATGCTTGAAAATTTATAAAAGTGGTAGTTTTGGATAGCTAACATATTACTCTTTCAAATAAATGCAATGTTAGTATTATGCAACAATTATGTAACCAATTATAATGTTAACTATGTCTAAAATATTTTTCACCAAATTTCCACTTTCAAATGAAATTAGCTTCTGCATAGGTATCCCTAGAGGGTTGATTTTATTATATGTTGTTCCTATGGCCATTATTTACAACAGGGTGTCTCAGATTTCAGATAGAATGTATAGAACAAATTTTATACCTAATTAAACATTATCTACTTTTATGTGGTTAGGATGTTTACACTAATTAGAGATTTATGAGAGAATGGAATACAATTGAGACAATCTGAGACACTCTTTTGAAGCCCATGATGTGTTGATTAAGATTTCGTTAAAATTTTCTGTATAATTAAAGAGATGATAGAGCTAAATTCATTTAAGTGAACTTACCCAGATTTTGCCGCTAATTACATAATAATTGATTACATAATGATTGCATAATAAAAATATTGCATTCCTTTAAAAGATTAATCTTTTATCTATCTATATATACCTCTTTTATTATTTTCTATGCATTCATAAGAAAGTTACAGCATTTCAAAGGTTAGTGATTGGAAGTAAAAAAATCTTTGTATTGTGCTACCTTAATTGAGGTCCGGAGCTGGCATGTCAGTAAGTGCTAGTAGTCTGTTGTTATTTATGTATGATTGTAACTTTGTTTATTTCCTTTAATTTCATATTCTGACATCGGACTCGGACTTCCCTCAAACTGAGTTTTACTGTGCGTATTGTTGTGCGTTTGTTTTTTCTACATTGGCGAGATATGTGAGGGGGGAGCGGATTGAGATATCACAAAAAAATGTTTAACCCCACCGCAATTTTGCGCCTGTCCCATATCAGGAGCATCTGGCCTTTGTTAGTCTTGAATGATTTAATTTTAGTTTCGTGTGTATAATTCGGAGTTTAGTATGGCGTCCATTATCACTGAACTAGTATATATATTTGTTTAGAGGACAGCTGAAGGACGCCTCCCGGTGCGGGAGTTTTTCGCTGGCTGCATTGAAGGCCCATTGGTTGCCTTCGGCTGTTGTCTGCTCTATGGTCGGGTTGCTGTCTCTTTGACACATTCACCATTTTCATTCTCAATTTATTTGATTCAATTAAAACGTAATTTTAAAACTTCATCAAGTTACGCGTCTGAACCTGATTCCAATGTACTCGATTTGAGGTAATGTAGTATATTGTATAAGAGAGGGGCGAAAGTCACCAGAGGTACAATCAAACTCAAAGATCGAAAATAAACTGACAGCGCCATGGCTTAAAACAGGAAACAGACAAATAATAGTACACAAGACACAACATAGAAAAGTAAAGACTAAGCAACACGAATCCCAACAAAAACTGGGGGTGATTTCATGTGTTTCTGAATGGTAGGCAGATCCTGATCCACATGGGGCACCCGTCATGTTCCTCGTGGTATTACAAACACGCTAAATAGTCTAATTCAATAAGTCACATTCATATTGAAAAGAGAAGTGGATTGTAGTGACGACATAATAAACATGTCCGATATTAACTTTGAAATGGTTATTCCATAACAGCCAACCAACTCGTGATGGTGTCCGTAAAATTGACGAAGGAATGATTTCAACTTCACCATTTGAAACTCTTAGTTTAATAGCTTCCCTGTGAGCAGCAACCCTCTATGTAGTTTAGGTAATACAGTGATGGAGGATCCAGTTTGACATCTTTGGTTGAATTACAAAGGAACATAGAACATTACCTCTCTGGTAACATGTTTGCTTTCTAGTTAACATGGAAAATGACTAAATATAAAATCTCATTTATCACGTGTTTACCTGTAAATTTATACTGTTGGTAAAGGACCTTTGTAAGTTAAAGTAAACTATGTCTGATGCATGTTCTATACTTCTATATTTTAGCTATAGAATATGTTTGATCTAAAAAAAAATAATACTTATTTACAATTGCGCATATGATAAATACAGATGACAAAACGTTATCTTTTTCCAGTCGAAGCAGGTGCAAAAGAACAGCTTTTTTGTTTAGCAGGATCAATAACAGAAGCAAGAGTGCTTAATATAACCAGACGGGCTTGTCATGACCAGTTAGAGTTTGTGTGCAGAATAGGTATACTAATCACATAAAAGCTATTTTACTTTATATTACGTAGAACACATGACGTTAATACTGTATATGGGTAAATAGGTACATTACAATTTAAGTAGGAGGTAATACTTTTATTTTCTTAAATTCCTCTGATAATATCGTAAATGTTTATATGTAAATGTATGATAACAATGGATAACTACAGCATAATTTAGACATTTTCATATATATGTTGGTCAGAGTACAATTTGGAATTACAAATCATAATGCAACGCATCAGAAAGAACCCTTAGTTTTACGGCTTCTTCATGAAGTAGAAGAGGTGCATGTGCAAATGAAGATATGGTTATTTGTTTTCCCCGGTCCAACATAAACCCCATATTAGTTAAAGGATTTGAACAAGACTAAATGTGGTGCTTTTGTTGTCTAGCAAGTAACTCAATAATAGAAAAGAGACATGATTTGTTATACCGATACATACATTTCGTAACGAACGTGAAGGTGGCCATTATTGAAGTTGGGATTTCAGTTGGTCCCTTCAAGACCCTTATGGAGATTTTATTTTGTTATTGCGTCAATTATATTGGTATGTCATAAGACCAGAAACGTAACTACAAACCAGTATCGTTTTTTTTACAAATCTTGAGCAAAGGCTACACAGTTTTTCAGCGCATCAAACATCACCCTTAGTTTTGTTCATAGTGTTTATGCTGCTTTTTTCTCTAGTTTTTTTTTATGATATCTTTTGTGTATTGCTGTTTTCGATTTTTTGTTTGTCTGTTGTCATTTTTTTTTTTTACCTGTCTATTTTTAATTTATGAGCTTGAATATCCTTTTCGTATTATTGGCCTTTGCTAATTATAACTTATATTCATTGATATATTAATATAATGTTTGATAGGGCAAGGGTATTTTTACATACTAGGACTTTAAGAACGACGGAACTGCAATAGTCATGTTTTACTGGGATTCTATTACGAAGTCGGTCGCCTGTGTCAACTTTAAATGAAAGATCTAGATAATAGCCCACATTATAGTTTTGTTCATTATCTAACGTTATAGTCAACCATGTTTAACATGCTTAATGGGATTATATTAAGAAATTCGAGAGATTGTTTCATTTATAAATGATATATATCATTTTGGATGGAATAAAACGTTACTGGTACTATAACATCATCTATGTTTATTGTTTATAAATTGTAAGGATTAGTACGGTTTATCAAAAGTTATGATATTTAGGCCAGAAATAAGAGTCTAAGGTTTTCATAATTAAAGACAAAACAAAAGTTAAATGAAGATGGATTTGATTTTTGATTTCTGTACACCCAGTGACAAAGAGGTCATGCATGTTCAGGACGATAACAAATTGACAACAAATTCAATCTGCAGGTCATAAATAGAGGTCATTCGAGATGAAGGCCAGGGTCACCTGGACTGCCACTTGGATAGGGACAGAAATTTTGAGGTCATTTACGGCCCCTTTCAAATACGTTCTATATGAGTCATCTAATTTAATGTACCAATGCTACGACCCATTCATGCAAATGATTTAACACCGGTCGAAAGAAGACCTAAGTGGTCCTATCGCTATTACCAAGTCACGATTGTATAAGGATATGAAATCGATCGATCGAACAAGTTACAAATTAAGGTTACAAAAAATTTTGCAAACACTTATCCAAATCAGAAGAAGATTTGGAACGAATAACTAGTGATAATCATAGTCACATCTACAAATTGTGTAAACACCCAAAATTGAAGCTGTTATATTTTGTTCACAATAAAATTGAGAATGGAAATGGGGAATGCGTCAAAGAGACAACAACCCGACCAAAAAAAAAACAACAGCCGAGGGTCACCAACAGGTCTTCAATGTAGCGAGAAATTCCCGCACCCGGAGGCGTCCTTCAGCTGGCCCCTAAACAAATATATACTAGTCCAGTGATGATGAACGCCATACTAATTTCCAAATTGTACACAAGAAACTAAAATTAAAATAATACAAGACTAACAAAGGCCAGAGGCTCCTGACTTGGGACAGGCGCAAAAATGCGGCGGGGTTAAACATGTTTGTGAGATCTCAACCCTCCCTCTATACCTCTAACCAATGTAGTAAAGTAAACGCATAACAATTCGCACATTAAAATTCAGTTCAAGAGAAATCCAAGTCTGATGTCAGAAGATGTAACCAAAGAAAATAAACAAAATGACAATAATACATAAATAACAACAGACTACTAGCAGTTAACTGACATGCCAGCTCCAGACTTCAATTAAACTGACTGAAAGATTATGATTTCATCATATGAACATCAGGCACAATCCTTCCCATTAGGGGTTTAGTATCATACCATCATAACATATATGAGAAGAACATAACCCGTGTCATGCCAACAACTGTTTTTAGAATAAATGTGTTTAGTTCCGATGCAAAGACCTTATCAGTGACTCAATATTAACGCCAAAATATGCAATCTTTAATGACTTGACAACAGTATCGTAATTATATCCCTTCTTAATAAGTCTATTCAAAGGTTTTGTAAGTTTCTGGGGTGAATACTGACACCTTTGTGCTTTATAAAGAATATTACCATAAAAAATTGGATGTGAAATACCTGAACGTATTAGAAGTCTGCATGTTGAGCTATATTTACGAATGATGTCTTTATACCGATGATAAAATTTAGTAAATGTTTTGACTAGTTTGTGATATCGAAAACCCTGGTGTAATAATTTTTCAGTAATACATAAATTTCTCTCGTTAAAATCTAAAACATTGTTACATACACGAGCGAATCGTACAAGTTAAGATATATAAACACCGTAAGATGGTGACAAGGGAACGTCACCATCTAAAAACGGATAATTAACGATAGGAAATGAAAATTCATCCCTTTTATCATAAATTTTAGTATTTAGCTTTCCATTAGTGATATTTGTTTTTAAATGAAATAAGGATCGCGTTATGGATGTTTTCTTGCAAAATAGAAATGTATATATTTTTATTTATTTTAAATGCGTGTGTACAATTTATTTTAAGATGAATCTTTTGTTACAACCCGGAGTCAGAGCAGAAATGCCACAAGGAAATTTAAGAAAGATACTGGTGCTAGAATAGATAAAGGTACCATAATTGTATTTCAAGACAATTTTTGTCCTTCATTAAACTGAATCTTTATGTATAAGTTGTATACAAAATGTATGTTTTATGGAGTAACAAATTTCCTATGTTACCGTTATTTTCCATTATTATGTTTCATTTGAACTGAATAAACAGAAATCTATTAACACCAGTTAGTGGTCGCAATAATGACCATTAAACATCATGAACATTTGTGATTTCAGTTTTTATACTTTACACCTCTCCTTTTTTTGTGTTTTAAGCGTCAATGAAGTTGATTTACTGTAAACATTCACATACTTAACTTAACCATAGGTATGTTTAAACATAAAACGATAGTACAAAATGTAAGTTGCATAATAGTATAATAGAAGAAACAGAAACCGTCATGTATTAATAAGATTATAGTAGCTGGTCTTCCACATGTAACAATTTATAAAAAATCCGGATATTTTTTATATGAGTTTTTGCCCATTACTACAAATTTTACAATTTTTTTTTTCGATTATGCCAATTATTTTGAAAACTATATTCGCTAGAAAGAAACTTTAGATTCCAAACGCTGCCTATAAGACGAGTTCTACCAATAAGTCAGTTGACTCCTTATTCCTAATATTGTCCTTTGATGACGACTTTTTCACATATTTTGGCGATTTTGCCTTTTCTCGTATAAAATATAATATATAGATAAAACTTAAATATTAAGCAAAATTTATCAACAACCCAAGATATACATCTAGAGCGTATCAATGGACTCATTAGTACAGTTCTTGCCATTTAATGACAAATTGTTTTACGATTTGCCTTATAGGATAAAAATCATAATAGAAAATATACACTTATGATAACGAAAATGATTAGCAAGGCAAGATCTACTATCAAGTCAATTTTGTCGATATAGTTAGTAGAATGTCAACCGTGAAAGGACTGCTGGCCTTAAATGAGATCTTACCTTCTTCTGTGTTTTAATCAAAGAGTTAAGAGGATAGAGAGAACCTTTACTATCTAGAAAAAAGTCAAGCATTTACTTTATATGTCTATTGGTGTATTTGTTGTTTGGTTCAGTATTGTTGATCACAAAGTATAACTGTTTGTGACTCTAAGATAGAAATTTCAGATCAACAAGAATAACAACATACAGTGAAATTTGTAAATTAATTCATATAATTAATATTTACCTGTTGGTGATATGCATCATAAATACTTTTATTTCACTGGATGTGTGCACATATTTCTTGATTTGAAGTAAAATTATATAACATTACCTACTGACAGTTATATACATGTATTTCACGGAACAAAGTATGAAAATGAATGCGACTTTTTGGAATTTTGAATCCTCAATGCTCTTCAACTTTGTACTTGTTTGGCTTTATAAATATTTTGATATGAGCGTCACTGATGAGTCTTATGTAGACGAAACGCGCGTCTGGCGTACTAAATTATAATCCTGGTACCTTCGATAACTATTTACACCACTGGGTCAATGCCACTTCTGGTGAACGTTTCGTCCCCGAGGGTATCACCAGCCCAGTAGTCAATACTTCGGTGTTGACATGAATATCAATAATGTGGTCTTTTTTTATATAAATTTCCTGTTTTCAAAACTTTTAATTATCGAAAATATAAGGATTTTCTTATCCCAGACATAGATTACCTTAGCCGTATTTGGCACAACTTTTTGGAATTTTGCATCCTCAATGCTCTTCTACTTTGTACTTGTTTGGCTTTATAAATATTTTGATATGAGCGTCACTGATGAGTCTTATGTAGACGAAACGCGCGTCTGGCGTACTAAATTATAATCCTTGTACCTTTGATAACTATTGATAGATATTAAATAGCTTCTGTTAAACTATAAAATTAACCTTCGATTGACAATTGTTTACTCTTACTTAGTAAAAGATGTTGCTAGAAAGTATTCATAAATAACTGTTAAGAACTAATGAATCACATCAACAAACGGCAATCACTAAACCACTGTTCCTGACTTAGGTCAGATGCAAACAAATACAGCCGGTTTAGAGTTTAAGTACGAAATATAAAGTCTAGGCTTAAAATATATCATCATTAACAGAACGCGTTATGTGTTTAATTATAAGACAAACAGGTGTGTATCTGAGTGTGAAGTATAACGTGTCAAATGTTTTTCTGGCACAAATGCACTAGTTTAAATCAGAAGTTTATTTGTTGATGTGCCTAAAAAATCAAAGTAAAAGGAAAAATAGAAGTCTCTTTGATTGAAAATGTTTATAATGTTGTCGTGTGTTGCTCTAATTTTGTCACTTTTTCTATAGTTTCTGCTCCTGTATGAGTGATCAGGATTCAAGCAATATCCTTATATAACAGCAATAAAAAAAAAATTTCAAACAAGATATGCACTCATTTTTTCATCATTACAACAAGTAATTTAATAAGAATCAGTTTATACTTAATTTGATAACAAATTAAAACCCATGTTCACCATTGGTCATGAATACGTAGACATGTTTAATTTGTTCCCTTCAGGTGCAGTGATTGGTGGAATATTATGTGCCTTTTTGATAACTGCCGTGTTAGCTGTGCTAATTGTATTTAAAGTGAGGTGAGTAAAACATTTTAAAACCAAGATGAATTACATACCGCATTGTACAATATTTGTTATTGAAATGGTATATGTTTTGTTTTGACAAAATCGTGTTGAAATTAGATTTTGGATGTTTGGAATGATTGGCATTGCGACACATATATTGCCTTTGTAGAACACACGTGATTAAAGCTAGATATGGTTATGATAAATATCTTTGATAGGGTCTAAGCCTAGTCCACAGGTGCTCTAGTCATCTGAGTGAAAGTCATGCTGACGGAATAAATTTTCAACTATAATTTTAACACTGATTTGGGGTTATATATGTCAAGAAGGACTTTATATAAATATAATTAAAACATTGTACATTGTACTTTGTCAAGATATATGCTTCAGTACATATTTGTTCATGTAAAACAACTAAATTTCGCAGGCGAGTTTTTCTCGCTACTTTTTGCAGACAGAAAAAAACATATATCAAACTTGGATGTGTTCTCATTTAAAAACACCAATTAAATTGGAAAATAACAATGTTTTATAGACAGCGCTTAACGCACAAGAAAGTATTCGTACAAATAGATAGGATTACAGTATATGTACATATAAATCGTTTAATGATAATCGAAACAGAAAATACAATTCTGAAGATTTAAAATAGTTGGCTTTTTATTGAATTTTTCCTGATCATTAAATTATATTTTGAACCTCCGTGCGCTTTTGTCTTACAGATCAAAGAATACTTTTAGAGATCCGAATACTCATGATTATGAAGACACTAGCCGTGTGAACGTTTCAACAGCAACATACGAGGATCTTGACAATACAAAACATAAAAGTGAAACAGCAACATCTAACCGGACGTGTGACATTGATGAATCCAGTGCACCAGTATATGAGACGTGTGACATTGATGAATCCAGTGCACCAGTATATGACGAAGTAAATGAAATAAGGAAACCGAGAAATAGTATATCAAAATAAGGATATCACCAATGGACAATCATATATTTTCCCTTTCTAAATACAAACGTAATACATATAAGATGTTGGAAAAATATAATTCTTGGGCATGAGAACACAGTTATTTCGTAGTGCATTTCTTTTAGACAATAATTGAAAATAAAAAATAAAAACATCTTGCCATTTTTTATAAGATTATTACAGTTTGTTGTACTTCATGTACGACTTTTGGAACAAATTATATAATAATTATAGAAAACGTTATCAGCTTTAACTCAAAATATGGACAACTTTATGTTAAGGGGTTTTGAAATCTTTTGTCAGCTACCGAAATGTTAATTTTTAACATTTTTCAGCTAAACCAAATCACCACTTTACTTCCTGCCCCGATCCTTTTGACAGAATAGTTGCATCCCCCTACTATTCGAGGCATAAAACATGAAGAAATAAACTTAAAAAGGTATAAAAGAAATGCAAGTAAAGTAAGATCTAAAAACACATCACCATCACCAAAACACAATTTTGTCATGAATCCATCTGTGTCCTTTGTTTAATATGAATATAGACCAAGTTGATCGACACATGCTCTTTAGAGCCCCTTGTTATATGACGTGTTTACTTATACTGCTACTATGACCACGTTATGTTTATACGAGATGCAAAATATGGATTATATCTGGGAACCAGTAGGTAGACATAAGAAAATATTCATGAATATTATATATCTAATTAAAAGATGCGGTATTATTTGTGAAACAGCTGTTGTTACAAAGTGCAACATATAAATGATAATGCACATGTTAAAAAGGGGAAATTGCGTACTTTAAATTAAACTGAAAAACATCTTTCAAACGACTTTAAAGCGTCACTCAATTTAAAATCAGTGCACGTCAGTTAGCTTTTGGGAAAGTCGATATAAAAATTTCGTAAAAGATAAACGATTTTGTTGGCAATATTAATGTTTATATGTGCAGGTTCAAGACGAGTATCATTTTTCATTGGAATGCATTCCGTACGAAAAGGAAAGGAATTTTATTCTTAGAAATGTTTGTATTTTTCAAACACCATCTGGTATTGAGTACAGTTCTGTATTTATTAATTTTTATTAAATTACAGGTTCACAAGCGACAACCAGCAAAGATTTGTAGAGATTGAGTAAATTAATGATATTTCAATTCTTTCCTAACCTGAGACAGTGACGTTACATCACACAATAAAGAGACACTGTAAACAGCTGCATATGGCTAAATAATTCTGTATAAAGGAACAACATAAAAAACTAACTCAATAACTCGGAATGACAAAGAAAAGCTGGCATATACTGTGCGTGAAAAAAGTGAAAAATCAAAACGTTAACACCAAGGGATTTTTAAAACGGAAAAAAAAACATTGATACAAGGCAATATCATAAGCTTAATTAAATCAAACGAATGGAAAGCAAAAGAAGGGCGAAAGATTCCAGAGGGACACCAAACTCATAGTTCGAAAATAAACTGATAATTCCATGGCTAAAAAAGAGAACGACAAACAGAAAATAATACTGTCCAAGACAAAACATAGAACACTAAAGATTTAACGACATAAACCTAACCAAAAACTGGAGATGATCTCAGGTGCTCCGGCATGGAAAGCAGATTCTGCTCTACATGTGGCACCCGTCGTGTTGCTCGTGATATCACAAATCCGGTAAATAGTCAAACATGGTAAGTCACATTCGAAAAAAGGGAACAAGATTGTAGTAACGACTTAAGAAACATATTCGATATCGTTTGTGAAACGGATATTCCATAACGGTCAACCAACCCATGATGGCGTCCGTAACATTTGAGAAGAGGTTATTACAACTTCGGCATTTGGAACTCTTGGTTTAATAGCTTTTTTGTTGCAGCAACCCTCTATCAAGGAAATCATGAGATAAAGAACAAGCCTTGGAATATCGTATCAATTGGGAGATTTCCCTTGTAACAACCCTCATTCTGTATTAAACTTAACTCTATAACATATCTTGTCTTGTGGAGTGATAAATCCAACTTTGTAAAGGATCACTCTGATTCAAATAAAAATTCTCTGAAATTGACATTATCAAGATGCTTGATTTGTTGATTGACAACATTTTTGTTACGTTCGGAGGACGTATTTTTCAACAGACTGTCGGCATTCCAATGGGAACAAATTGTGCCCCTCTTCTTGCCGACTTGTTTTTTTATTATTATGAGGCTGACTTAAGAACAGTTAAGAACAGACTTATAAGAAGTTAGCAATATCCTTTAACTCTACTTACCGCTATATAGATGATGTTCTTTCGCTAAATGATTCAAAAATTTGGTGACTATGTTGAACGCATCTATCCCATCGAACTAGAGATAAAGGATACTACAGATACAGTTAAGTCGGCCTCATATTGATACGATATTCCCGTGCTTGCATTTCCAATCATAATTTTTTGATAGAGGGTTGCTGCTCACAAGGAAGCTATTAAACCAAGTTTTCCAAATGGTGAAGTTGAAATCATTCCTTCGTAAATTTTACGGACGCCATCCCGAGTTGGTTGACCGTTATGGAATAATCGTTTCACAAATGATATCGGATATGTTCCTTACGTCGTAACTACCATCCTCTTACCTTTCAAGAATGTGACCCCTAGTTTTTGCTGGGGTTCGTGTTGTTTTTTCTTTAGTTTTCTATGTTGTGTCATGTGTACTATTGTTTGTCTGTTTGTCCTTTCATTTTAAGCCATGGCGTTGTCAGTTTATTTTCGATTTATCAGTTTGACTGTCCCTCTAGTATCTTTCTTTTTTGACGCCATCGAGACCTTTGTTGGCAATGCGGACTGGTTTGAAAATTCGGAGACTTGCAATTTCCGAAATTATAGCTGTGAGTTTGTTACAGGAAACACCATAAATTGTTGGAATTTATACACCGAAGTAATTATCTAAATCTCACGTTTTAACTCTACAAAGTTATTTTTCAATGGTATGATCTCTCTGAATTATTGCTGTAAGGTTTTTTTTTATAAAATCGTTCACATACACAACACATCACCAATAAGTGATGTGATATATTTGAAATATATTCTTTTACGATAGATTAAATAAAGGCAACAGTAGTATACATTTGTACCACTGTTCAACATCTGATCCGCAAGTACATCATCTACATATGGAAGTTTGTAATGACCTTGACTGGCTATACAGCCCTTGCACGATCTATTTGCTACTATGCATCATGTATATGCAGTTAGATACACCCTATATAAAACGACAAGGAAAGGCATTACTCGCCTAACTAAACCTGTATTTTAAAACCTTATCAGTCGAGAGATCCATGCTAGGGCTCTGGTCACAGCGCTTACCGCGATATTGCAAATACACGTGTTTGAACTTCGTTTAGGGAAGAGCAATGCAAATGTGTAAATCTACATTGTTTGGCATAATTTTAAACGAAGTATGTGTAAATTATGGTGATAGACCTGACTCACAAGGGATTATCCAAGCGATTAGTTTCAACAATGATACCTTGACAACGCGATTACAACACAATGAGAGCCACCTTATAAACAGGAGTTTCAAAAATAATCATTAATAAAGGCTTCACTCTTGCAAACAACATAAGCCGAGACGAAAGTGAATGCATTTGTTTGATTTTGCTAAAATTGAAAACAACACAAAATCCCGTTTTAAATAAAAGCTATACTACCAAAGAATGAGTTTATATATGCGTCATCAAATCCATAATTATTTACCGACACAGACGAATAATTTAAGCGTTAATATTGATACAAGAATGCTATCAATGTAATCTATTGCGATAATACTTGTAAATACCTCCATAGTTTTACTGAACAAGATATATAACACACAAAGGAAACCACTAAAAAGTTATTCAACTTCCTGTATGTGTTATCAATTTTAAACATGACATCATATATAAATATCCAACTATCAAAAAGATTTTATTCACCTGTATTTATCAGATCTACTTCCTTCTTGTGATACCTTACATTTTAAAAGACAATAAAAAGGATAACAAAATGCTTTGGATTATCCTATTTGCGTTGGTTATAGATATTAAATATGTAAATGGTAAGTTACGAAAATAGACATACTTTCAATCAAGTACGATTTTGTTAAAACTAATGTCTGTATATATAAAGATACATCGATGGTTTTAAGTGTATGCTGTTAATTATACAGGTGAAAAAGCGGAGCGAATTCTTTTACGTTTATTACTAAAATATCTTCAGAAAAGTTCCTCGTGAATAAATTATTCAAACAATAATTTGACTCTAATTCTTTTATTTCATGTTTTATTTCCTTGTTTACAAAAATTAACTGCATGATGGATGCATAAAATATTTTATATACAGCAACTAGCTGTGTTTTTTAACGAATATAGTAACATAACTATATTTTGTATAATGTCAATTTTATCATGGACCACTTTCTCCACAATTAGCGGTCCATTTAGGAATTAAAATAAGTTTGCTGTTTGTGTTACGATTTAAAAAGCTATTAATGTATCAATTTGAGTTGCAGTATAAAAATAATATTAGGTCAGTGTCATAAAATATAGACTTTTTTGTACTCGGCGCAAAACTGGGGAAGGGCTCGGTAGAACTTCGGTCTTCCCCAGTTTATCCGCCTCATACAAAATAGTTTATATTTTCCTGATATTGACCTATTATTGTAAATAAACTAATATGTGAAATTGTTTTATATCTGTTGAATTATTGTATATAATATAGATTATATTTAAGCCTTTATAACCAAATAGTCATAAGGTAAACAAAAGGTATAATTCATGAGAATATATACTCGGAACTATTTCTACATATTGTAAAAAAGGAAGAATTGATGATCATAGAAATCAGGTGTAATGTAATTGTCGATGAAACAGAGTTACATTTTTCTGTCGTTTTATATACTTAGAATAGAATATTTAATATTTTGTGTACGTTTCCTTCGTGGCTGTGTTACACCACATCACTGATTTTGGAAATTAATGATTATAAGGTTTATTGCTTCCTCTACTTTTTACCTTTGATACTAAATGCTGATATATTTCATTACTGGTGCATCACACATTCACAGTAAATAACAATAATGGTAATTTTCACAATTTGTCATGTTTTTGGACTACATGTATAAATTATGTATTCACTAATAGACTACAGATAGTAATATATGTCTGTTGAAACCCGTGCGAACTGAAACACTACCTATCGCTGACATGAGATGATTTTCTCGTTATTATGAGAGATAGAAACGAAATTAATACACAATTTCAGAAAATAACCATTCCCAGATTATGGCTGATAAACATGCTCCAAAACAATACCCAACTAATCAAACTGGAACACTTTCATCCAGCTACATGTATTCAAAACCACGACTAAAATTTGACTAAACAGCTAGTCGAAGTGAGGAGAATCCTTACTTCATGTATTCCATCATTCAATTCAGATTCTAAAGCTCAAGCAATTACTCTAAATGTTTATTATGTATCTGATTATATAGAGAAAAATAGATTAATTATCAAGTAGAAACAAATAAGAAAGTGTAACAAACGGTTATTATATTCTTTTAACATTAATCAAGCAAATATATTTGAATACGATCAAGCGTATCACACAGAGCAAAAAACCTGGAGAGCTGCTTCTGTTGAATGTGGCAATAATGGATTAGAATTTGACGAAAAGGTGTTAAAGGATATTGACGTGCTGTTAGATAAGGAGTTCTGGATTGGCATGGCCATTTACCGAGTAACTACACCATGGATTGAAATTTTGGGTACGTGATATGGTGAATGAAAAACATGATGATTTAAGCATGTAAATTTCAATTTGTTAAAATTGTAAATTCATATGAATAGAAATGCATTTGTCAAACTTATTTAGTAAAGTCTGACCAAAGTCAAGTACAGTTAAGCACAGTTAAAGGGATAGTAGATACGATTTTGACAAAATTATGAACAAGTTTTAAAGCTGCTAAAATCAAAGATATGTACTGAAAATAAGCAATGCGATCGACAGAATGTTTTTATAACTACAGAAGTGTTAATAATTGATAATTCATATCGTGTTGCGTGCCTATTCATCTCATTAATTATGCATCGGGTTTACTTCCCGAACTTTGCTGACACAGCGAGTGAGCTAACCAAGATATAAATAGATATGAACACGTGCGTCTTGTTTGTTTACGTATTTGATAATTACTTTATATTAAATGTACATATTTGACGCCATTTATCAAAATTATGTGAATAAAAAAAATAACAAAATCCGGCATACAATTCTAACCCAAAATTCTCCAACAATGGCGATATTATTAATGTCTCCTCGCTTGTTATTAAATTTGTATGACCAAACCATGCCAATAATGTATACACGTGTTTGTGTGTTAAATCGGGGCCTCCATGAAGGATACACTTGAAAAATAGTACTAAATTGTAGGAAGTTGATTTCTTATTTCTTCTAAGGTGGGAGATCACTGCCCGTAAATTTAAAAACATATTTTTGACAATAATGAAAACGTTGCGATTTATTTTCATGTGATCTTGAATATTAAAGAAATGTAAACATTGCGCAAAACGTCGGCTATTACTTTGCCTGCGTTGCAGATGTTTTGAATGTTTTTAATGACCGATCTCACAACGTTTTTTATTTTTAATTTACAATAACGTGTCTGCACCTCTTGTTTTTGTTTCTTTTCTCGCAGAAACTGTAAATTCACGTACCATTTCCGCGATAACGTTCTCCTGTTTGACCATTTTCCCTTTGAGGCACAATGTGCGATTGCCCATTGGGAACTGACGAGTAATGGTCAACATAGGTCATATGAATAAGTGTTGGGCATAACATCGAACTATTATCTATAGACAATATATAAAAGTAGGTGTTAAACGTTAAAAAGCTTCTAAATGATAAATGGAAAGTAACCAGTAACTGTTTTAATCATAGTTATTTTACTTTTTGTACAAAATCCGGCATATAGATTAAAAAGTAATTTCAATGAAAATCGTAGCTCCTATCCGTTTAAGTCAGATCACCTCACCTATCCTCTTGTATCTAATTGGGTTTCTGTAATCATTAAATTTTTGCTCTGCCTGGTGATTAGACATACGAAAAACCTACAACCTGTAGAATGAAGTTTTGTTATCTAGGTTTTCCTTCCCATCCACTTTACCTGCCATGAGTGACGAGTTTCATCTTCCCGGCTTGTCTCTCTTGGTCTGCACTCAGAGCCTTTGGTTTTCCCAAATCTAACCACAAGGCAGTGGCACTATCTATATAATAATGTTGTGTTTAACATTGATTATGTGAAAATAGAAGCTAGGGTAATAGACAATAGTGCACGCCACAACATTAACTCCATTATTATACTGACTGTTTACTATTTCAAATAGCGCTAATTGTGTATTTCTATGTAAACAAAGCTTTATAGTATAATAAAGCCCTTTATGTAACTCTGTAAATATATATGCTGTCTTAACTTGACTGTTAGAAAGAGCTACAAATAAATAGATTAATTCAAAAGTATGTGTTTTGAGGTGAAATTATTGAGTTTTACTCTATCTGAGTATAAATCATAATGGACTAGTTTAACAATTACAATTCTGCTTAAGCTGGTGCTAGAGGTTGTCATAAACTTCCTATGAGGTACCTATAGTTTGCTCATTGTTAAAGACATGAATTAGTTGACTTTAAGATGAAGAAGTATTAAAAAGGTATTGTTTCATAGCTTTGAATGAGCGGTATTGTTTTGGATTTTGTCTAAACAAGGTTTACTAAATACCCCTTCCATTTCATTCTCATTAATATTCTTCGTAGTACACAATAACTTATAAAAAACAGTAATGTGATCATAACTATTCATCTGTAACAAAGGACTTCTAAAATATTCAAACAATTTTGGCTTCAACGGCAGTAAGCAGAAGTAACCAGAGAACAAAACCGTTCAAACAGAAACAACAGTAATTTAAAGTATCTTTAACTGTTAGAAACAAATAAACGATACCTTCTATTTTCCCCTTATTGTTCAATTGTAATAGTTAATTAATTGTCAGGCTAATAGATCCAACCCACTTGTTTGTCAAAGTAACTAAGCCCGATCTTTGGACGCGAAATTGAAAATGATTGACGTTAAAATCAATAGTCTGTTGCAACCGCAAGGCATTATATTTTCTCGAAATGCAGTTAACGATATTGTTTTCTTTAAAAAAAAAAAAAAAAAAAAAACTATGCAAAAATAGAGCAATTTAATTATAGAAGGACAATCTTACCGGAAGTATAATAATAACCAATAGTTGAAACAAGGTTGGTGAGTGCAAGGGCGCGTCCATGCAGCAATGGGCCTACACATTGCATCTCTAGAACCCATGCTGCTCCAAGCTCCTATAAAATGATGACTCGGATGCTACATCCCAGTTACCATGTGCTGTCGCATTGAAGAAGTAGAGACTATGTACTGTTACAAAGACTTACTCACTCGACAAGCTAGTCAGCTGTAACAGAGAGCTTATTGTTCTAACGACATTAAACACATACAAAATCTTGTGGTACAGACTTGCTTCACATGTACAGTTAAGTTCTGACGATATTTTGGCGAGTATTATCAATTACAATATGTGCTCAACATTACTGGTCGAGCACAACATATGGTCTTTCTAAACTCAGTGCAGTTGATAGTGATAGCCTTTTGTAGGGTGCTTTTTGCATTGTTTATCATTTGTTTCTGTGTTTATATTTCTCTAGATTTGTTTAGATATTACCCCTATCGGCAAATGCTTTATTTTTTTGAACGCGCGGATAAAATATTATATATAATCTGTATCTTGACCTATAATGAAAATCTGATGTGCGAGAAGGTATTGAATTCTTATTTTGTTAAATGTTTAACTTTGACAGATTATATTTTTAAATTTTAATGTGTCCTTAAACAGGTTGCTATGCAATGTTAGACGGAGAGAAAGTCAAGAAGAGTCCTTCAATTGTTTTATGCCAAAACCAATGTAAATCGTATAAGTTCTTTGGTTATAGTGTAAGTTTTATGGTTTCAATTATCACATTTTTACCAAAAACCGCCAAAAGACTACAATAACCCCAAAACACAATCAAATAGTACATGCAGAACAGAATAATATAATTCAGAGCTGTTTATTGTCAATTCAATATGATCAGGTTCGCGTATGCGTTTTTTCTTCTTCATGTGAATGCTCTCTCAGTATTAGTTCCATATATCATTTCGTTTCTTCGTTAATTGAAATGTAAATATGTATTTAGTATATTATGTAACTTCGAAAGTCATTTCATATATTTTATAAAAGTGAGGCGAACAATATCGAAGTAAAATTTATACTCATAAGTCGAATATAAACTGACAACTTCATGGCTAAATCAAAAAAGAAACACCGACTTAAAGATTAATAACGGTACACAAAAAAAACATATAAATATAAAGACTGATCCACAGTCTCCCCACCCAAAACATTGAATGATTTCAGGTGATCCAGAACGGTAGTAAGAAACTGCTCCACAGAAGATACCAGTTGTGTAAAAATCATGTGAGAAGTCTTATTTGGTAGGTCACATTCGTGAAAAAGGGGACGGAATCTTTGTTGGAATTGGAACATATCCGTCATCATTTGTGAATCAGTTATTCAATAACGGTCACCAATTCGTGATGGCGTCAATAAAACTAACGAGGATGATTTCACTTTCACCGCTGAGACGTCTTGGTTTAACAGCAACCTTCTTTCGAAGAAATCATGATAGGACATACATGTTGCTACATAGAAATGAAAAGTTGAAAACCAACCGAAACGACAAAATAGATTATTTCTGCATCACAGTTGTGAACTATCATTTTCTATGTAGCAACGAGCCTGTATATGGAGTATTTAATATACAACTGATACGATGTTCCAGGACAGACATGTTTTACTATTGTCGAAACAACAATATCGTCTTCTTTCCTTTCGAATGTGACCATTCGAATTATATGCACCGCAGGATGTTTACTTCTGAGGGCCACACGGAAGGTGACAGAAAATGGAGCATAATCTTTTGACACTTCCGGAGTACAGTAGATGACCCAATTGTTTGTTGTAGGAGTACATGTTGCCAAGTCACAATGGTCATTGGTTTCTATGTTGTTATGTGTATTGATGTTTGTATGTTTTTCTTTGTTTTAGTTGTGGCGATGTCAGTTTATATTTAACTCATTTTTTTAAATGCCTTTCTGACATGCTTCGCCTCTCTTTACATGTTTTATCAAAAATGTTTTTATTATCTTCAATTAGAATGGTCTTTTATACTTACAGGAGTCGACAAAACTATGTTCTTGTCAACATAGTAAAGGTATCGCCTACAATATAAAGAATTGCATAGAACAAAATAGGTCATCATATTGTTTCGTTTATAGAGGTAAGTATTACTCATTGGTGATATCACACCTTAACATGATCGCCTACATTTTTCAAATTTAAAATACAATCATTATACCAGTAAATGAGGTATTTATATATTAACATTTTGTTAGTATTAGAAAAAAAGTAAGATCTACTTTGTTCTAAACTTGACAAAGCAAGTGTAGATACATGTAGTACAAATATCACTTTATCCTTTAATTGTTAAAACAACATTATTCATTCGACTTTTATTACATTTAAATATTGCAATATAAGTTCATAAAAAAATAATGAAACGTCAATGAGACATTTTTAACCCTATTACTTAGCTGTTAGAAATGAAGACCTTTCTTCAGATACCAGTTTACAATTTATTTCTAGATTTAATTTGCATTATCATTTTGTAACATATTTCCATATTTAGTATTTAATGGGGATGTTGCTGGAAATGACAATGGGAAATGTACCACTTTATACTGTAAAGACGGCAGGAATGGACTTACAGCAGCTAACTGTGATGATAGTTCAGATACGACAAGGGCCAGTAGATGCAGTAATTATCATTTTTTTATGTACTATATTATTTAATTTTTACCGCTTAATATGGACTGCATGTCTCTTTAAGTGAATGGATATCATCTTAATACAACATATTACTTTTAACTTTATAAGGCTGTGTGCACTGAGAACTTCCAATAAACAAGGGTAATAATGCTATCAGTTATATCAACAATTATTTCAAAAAAGATCAAAAATAAATGTGTCGTAGCATCATTCAGTTATGAACACAAACGACTAGATACTAATCAAAACTGAGTTAATTTTCACTTTTATCATGCCATTGATGTAAGAAGATGTGGTATGAGTGCCACACATATCCATCCAAGTCACAATTTGTGAAAGTAAACAATTATAGATCAAAGTACGGTCTTCAACATGAGGCCGTGGCTCACACCAAACAGCAAGCTACATAGGGCCCCAACAAATCCCTAGTGTACAACCATTCAAACGGGACAACAAACGGTATAATCTATACTAAAAAAAGAGAAACGAGAAACACTTATGAACCACATCAAAAACCGGTAACCACTGCACACCAGATTCCTCGACTTAGGACAGGTGCAGGCAAACGCAGCAGGTTTAACGTTTAATTGTGTGGACGTAGCGCGCGTCTGGCATATAAAAATATTGTTTAACCTGTTACCTTTTGACGGCTATTACTCGTTTGTTTATCTGTCCTATATTTTCGCCCATTTGTCTGTTTATTTATTGTAACCCAATCGTGTAATGTTGTCATTATAATGTTATAATTAACACTGCCATTAAAGCGGGAGGTTTGGCATGCCACAAAACCAGGTTCAACCCACCATTGTTTCATAAAATGCCCTGTACCAAGTCAGGAACACGGCCATTGTTACATTATAGTTCGTTTCTGTTTATGTTACATTTCTGTGTTGTGTCTCAGTTGTATCGTAGTTCTCTTATATTTGATACGTTTCCCTTAGTTTTAGTTTGTAAACCGGATTTTTTTTTCTCTTTCGATTGATGAATTTTGAACAGCGGTATACCTAAAACTGTAGTGTTACCTCACAACACAGAAAGACACACTATAAAATATCAATTGAATGGTTAGACTCAATTAAAAACATATGAATACAAGTGCACATATACTGAACGAATAAACTTGATCTATGACACAATGTAAATACCAAATCAATGAAATTAGGGTTGAGATGCAAATCAATTTCAGAAAAACAACCATAACCTTAAACAAAATGCCGCCAAATAGTATAATGTACACAGGTAAATGATAACAAAAATGTTGTAAGGTAAACAGCAAAAGGTGAAAATGTATAGTCATACTAAACAATTATCGAAACCGGTCAAAATCCGTTGTGTATAAAAAAATATTATGAAAATTCAATGTTTTTCAACTCAGAAAACAATGACTAAAATTGCATAATGAAATTGTTTACAGTGTTACTGTAAGGCAACAGGTTTTGTCAAACATGATGATGTTTTTTTTATATTATAATATGTAGCTGTAGTTAAAATTAAGAAATAGAGAGATATTCAAAGGTTTGATTAGACAAATATCTAACACAAACCAAAGAGAAAAATGACATGAACAGCTACATGTCACTTAACTTCTTTCAAGACTTAACCAAACCCATAACATACAGTAAACTATAAAAAAAAAAATACGTTATTGTAGAATTTGACACATATAAAAGACAAACCAAACAAATAAAGAACTAAATAGATAAACGAATCATTAGTGGCTGTTACAACCAACGAAAACCAATAGACGACAATTATTGCATGAGACATGCTCACCATTTGAAAAAAAGTGGTTTAACATGTATATAAACGCTTAAGGTGACCGGGCGTCTAATTAAAATCCAAAGATTGAGGAGGATACCCAAGCCACATTAACTGGCTAACTAAAGTGCAACGGTAGTGAAAAAGTACGATCAAACAGTCAGCTAGATCGATTCCTACAGCAAACAACAACTAACAAAATATCAAAACACACAAAGTGCACCTAAGACCAAAGTAGTACTGACCTAAACTACCTTTTTGTATCAATGAATCTAGAATGTATGTGGAATTGAATAATATTATTGTGAATTCTCTTATATACTGATAATATTGTCTTACACTCATAATCTAGATCATGTGCTAGGAAAAACCTCAACATAGTGTTTTAACCATATCTTTTTTTCGAATAGAGTGACTTAGCAAGAAATTTAGTTATTAAAACATTTATATCAGCAAGACCATGTTCTGAAACAATAGAATAGTATGCAAATGGTATATGCAAACAAAAAGGTCAATATTAGAAAATCAAAAATTTGCATCACGGAAATTTCTTAGACACGGCTTAAATGTAGCAACGATTAAGCTAGTCTTACGTTGCTTATCACAAGTGTGTTTATTTCATATGTCTCCACACTGTATATGCTACATGAAAGTACTTTTAAAGGTACAAAACCACTGATCCATAGCCCCATTGTATTCTATGTTGAATATTGCAATTTAAAGCATTAATGGCAATTGTGTTTTAAGTTCAAATAAAGAAGCAGTTATTTCATGTTAAAATTGTACCTTGTCCTGACACGTGCTGAAAAAAATCAACATACCTTTTTTTGATTGATTGATATGTTATCGTGTGTTTTTCTATGCTGTGTGATGTTATACTATTGTCTCAGACAAAGGGAGAAGGATTGGTATCATTAAAACGTTTAATCCCGCTGCAAATGTTTGCACCTTTCCTAAGTCAGGAATCTGATGTACAGTAGTTGCCGTTTTTTTTTTTGTGTTATTTATACGTGTTTCTCGTTCCTCGTTTTTTATATAGACTAGACCGTTGGTTTTCCCGTTTGAATGGTTTTACGCTAGTAATTTTGGGGTCCTTTATAGCTTGTTGTTCGGTGTGAGCCAAGGCTCCGTGTTGAAGTCCGTAAATTGACCTATAATGGTTTACTTTTATTAATTGTTATTTGGATGGGGAGTTGTATCATAAGCACTCACACCACATCTCCCTATATCACTTTAATTGCATATTAGAGCGTACTGATTCACGGAAGTTTGATGGTACAAAAACAGGAACTTCTGATCTGAACAATAGGCCAAATGAGCTCTCCTGGTAACATTTCATATACGTCTTTAGTATTCAAATACAAGTTTCAAAAAGGATTCTACTGTGATCTCTAGTCCCCAAGCTTACATTTGAAACTTAAACTACACAAATATTCCCACTATTGACAAAGATAAAGCACTGCTGAGGAAATATTTATAATTTTGTTTAAAATATCTACTACTTTCTTGTTTCTTTCCGACCGGCCCTGAACTAGTGGTTCTATAACTAAAGTACCTCCAGTTTACATCTCTGAACCAATTTGCTTTTACAAACATTAAAAAACCATGTAACGATGAGAACACAGTTAATGTAAAATGTTGTCCATTTCAAAGTGTATACCTTTTTACTGTACACAACGGTTGGTGTGAGCACGAGCTTAACGCAGTTGCACTGACTGAGGGTTTGTGGATAGCCCTAAGTTATAGAATGAATCTTCATTAAAGAATTAAACAGAGATAAGTGCACTTTAAGCATTTTTTAGTCAGTACTACAAGAGCTGCATGGTCTGGTCTAAGCCAAAATATAGTATATCCACAGGATGATTGACAACAAGAATATAGCTTATAAATGTAAAGCAATATATATTTAAATGGAAAAACAATCATTTAAATACACTTTCAAAATCAACAATAAAATTTGACAAAATATTATCTGTCATAAGATCTAAAAACAATTTGATTTACCTAATATGATATCTAATATTTGTATTATTAATTCTTGTTTCATTTTAAATTCCTAAAATTGAAAATTATAATAACTTTAATTATATCTGTTATTTCCGATCCCTTGCTTCTATTTTTCCAAGATGACAGACACATTCCTTTTTGGGGCATATCATATTCAGAAAGCAAACAACTGTGCCTAGATAGACAACAGCTTTTACTATCACCTGAAACTTATTGCCAAATTCAGGGAAATGAAAACGAAGCACATCCGTCATGGACAAACGTTTTTAAAGCGGACACCGAAGTTAAGTTGACACAAGGTAAATCATTAAAATGTAATAAATAATGCATTTTCGAGATCAATCTTTTCTTGTAACATATCATTTGCCGTCCGGATTGATCAACCGAAATATCGGTTATAAGGAGTTCTTTCTATCCTGACACGCATATATAGTATGACGTTAACATATTTAGTATTGCAGGATTGTTTCAAATTCAATCCTTTATAGACTAATAATTATGGGAACAGTAAACCATGAAAGGTATCAACCCATGATTATTATAAAATGAATGAAACATAATTACCTTACACAGGTCATTAGTATATGCCTAACAGCAGATTTCATTAAAATGTGGTTTTCGTCAGGAATTAGCCTTCAAATGAATGACATATCGAAAGGATATAACTCCATATGTGTACATGATGAATAAAATTAATAAAAGTCACCTTGGGAGGATTCAAATAAAAAGTAATGGATGTTTTAATGTTACTTTCCACAGAAGTTGATGAACTGTAGTTAGAAACAATTGTCCTTCCTTATACTTTTATCATTTTGATTTTGCCATTTGATTATGGTCTTTTCGTTTTAAATTTTACTCAATTTTAAATATTTTTGTGATTTTATTTTTTCCAGTTAGAAATTTCTACCCTTTACACAAGTGCAACCAATTACCATTACAAATTTAAAGACAAATTGGAAAAAAAAAGATGAATGAAAAAAAAACTCATTTAGATACATATCATACATCTAATCAAAAGGGGGGATAAATCGTACTTTTAAAAAATCGTTCGAATTCAAACGATTAATTCTCTGAAATTAAATATACCACTCTGTTTGATTGTGTCATATTTTTCAACAAACAGTCAGCGTTTGCAGATTTACTTGTTTCATTACTAGTATTTCTGTGAAACAGAATTCATGCATGAGCAAAATTGAGATAGGAGGGAATATATAACATTAATTATTTTTTTGACAGATATGTCTCTTAAGCAATAATCATACTTTATTAATAAATACTTAATATTTATGAATATATGACAAACTATTAAATTATTTCCAGGCGAAGCAGACACCAGAGAACCGATTGACTGTTTAGCAGGCTCGTTAACCGGAATGAATGAAAAAAGAGTGCTAAATATAACAAGAAGAGTTTGTAGTCACAAGTTAGGGTTTCTATGCAGAATAGGTATTAAAAGCATGTCCACTAGTTCATTGCACTATTATATTGACAAGATTACAGAAACCATATAGGTAAAAAAATGCACTTTAATTCAGGAATTAAGTGCTAGTAATAGAAACATTGTCTTCAATTCCTCTATCTATATCGATCGAAAACGTGGATTTGTGAATTTATCATAGCTCATTTCAAATATGGAAAATTTTCATATTAAGTTTGATTTCAGGGAATCATATGAGATTATTTTCTCTTTAATTTAAAGAATCGTGGAGAACACTTTGTTACGTGGTTTGGCAGAGTAAAAATTAAACTTAAGTATCTGTAGTCAAATCTGTACTAAGTATTATCATTAAAAAAAACTATCAAATTCAGACTGTGGCGGTAAAGAAAGAAAGTGTTGTTGTAAACAGGAATTGACCTTTGTTGTTTTGTTTAAAACAAAAACAGTAAACCAATCGCGTGAATCAACTTTTTTTTAAATGAATAAACTTATTTTTATTATTATTATGTAATGATCTCAGCTCTGAACATTTTTATTTTTAAAATTGACACTATTGTAAGTGATGGTATAACAAATCTTTTAAACAAGTTCCTTTAAAGTTTTGTGAAAAGAAAGTTTCATTTTATGTATCGAAATGTATAAGAAGTGATTATTTCGATCCCCACTGGAAGTTCTATGATAGACTGCGTGAGCATGAAATCATACCCGTTGACAATCAAGTAATAAAATTTAAATTCTCAGTTGTATAACTTACAAACGTTTAACGGCCGACGACACTGTTATGAAATTCATTCTATACACTCACTTTACTTTGAACGCTCAAATTATAAGAAATCGATATAACAGTTAAATAGAAAATTAAAAACATGATATTTTTAATACAAATTTATTCATCTTTTCTTCTAGGTGAGGTTTCTGTTACAACAACAACTATTAAAATAGAGAACGATCGAAGCGCCAGTTTCGATATAGGTATTTGTATTCTTTAAATGCTCATTTGGCTTTATCAGCATGCTGTTGTCTTTAATATAGGCGAGTCCTTTTGTATAGGCGTACACATTAGAATGTTTGATGAATTACCAATGCAACCATGTACAATTATTACTTGTAATGAAATATAATTTGCAATTAAAAAAAAAATCTATCTACAATTTTGCAACTTCACTGGAATTTTTTTAGGAACGAACATGTACCAATAACTTTCAGAAATAGGAATCTAAATGCCTAGTATTTAACACGTTTAATCGATCATATTCTATATTAAAATCATGTAACAACACCATAATTGTTTTACTTAGTAGGTCCTGTTATTGGTGGCATTGCTGGTGCAATCGCATTATTGGCCGTTCTGTGTGCGTTGATTTTTTGCAAAAAAAGGTAAAATTTCTATATTTTAGAACGCAGGCAAAATTTGCTCACATAAATTTTACATGAATCTTACATGAAATTCAAGCGAAAATTTCACGTGAGATTCACCTAAAACGAGCTTAAACATTGAACTCGCGTGAAAATTTTCATGTGAATTTCATGTGATTTAAAATTCACATGATTCTCATATGGCAAATTTCACATGAATTTCACGTAAACTTTAAAAAAACAAATGGTATTTTTCATGATTTTACTAAAATTTGAAAATTCCGATGTTGTTTCACATGAGATTCAGGTGAAACTCACATAAACTGATTTCTCGTGAGTTTCACGTATAAGCTCGTTTGAGGTGAAATTCACGTGAATTTCATGTGAGATTTTCATAAATTTATATTCACGTGAAATTGATGTGAATGAAATTTGCCTGTGTATAGGGTTCTTATTTTCATAATATTTACTTTATTACAAAAATCGTAATTTGCTATTAGTAAATACAGCAAATTTCTTATTGTTCCACTTGTTTTGATTATTGCCTTGTGACTAACCAAGTCGTATGTTGACGCACTTTTGCACGCGACTTTGTAACATCATTTTCATCAGTTGAAAACCAAAGTGCGTGCCTGAAAATCAGTATGCATTTTATTTAATTTTAGTTTTGCATTTAAATGAACTTGACTTTATGACGTTACGTCTAAAAAATTTAACGTGTATTTTTAAATAATTCAATACGAAATGAAAGGAGTAACAGTTAGTTTTAATACTTTCCTGTTGATATTGGCGAACATTTGACATGTCTGACGTTTGTAACCTTCCTATCTTAGCACTATTATAGGATTGATCACATTATGTCTCGAGGTTATTGTTATGTAAACTGGGGCGATTAAATCAGATGACTGTTATGTTTAGTTTGTGAGTAAGAGCCCGTGTTTACACATATACAACGTAACGGTACCCAAATTGCAACGAGTACCCAAATTGCACCTATTTAGCAAATATAGCAGCGAAAATCTTACAAGATTTCTCAAAAAACTAAACAATTTGTATTTTTATGATTTTATACTATATGCACATCTTTCAACATAGGTAAAAATATTTAGATATGCTCAAAACGTTCATAGTATTTATCAACAGATGGAAGTGTGTACTGAAAAAGCAAAATGTACCGAAACGTTACCATGCGACGTCATCAAAACGTCATCTTTTTAAAATGAGCAAATACAATATGTTACAAGTATCCTTTTCTTAAAAAATGAAGAGTAAGCATGGACTAATATCCAACTGTTCAAAATATTTGAAAAAATTTAACAGAATCTGTGTTATTGGACTTTTGACGATGCGAATTTAAGCATGGATGCAATTTGGGTACTCCTCATTTCTAAATCATTGATGGTTTGGAGGTCAGTTTAGACCAATTTTTCCATGTTTCCATTTGATTCAAAATTAAATTGGTGAAACCATATAATAAATAATGATACATCTACAAAATAAACATATAATGAAAACTTTTGTTTGAAGTATAAATAAACGTAGGTTAAAAAACTGTCAAAATAGGTGCAATTTGGGTACCCTAACGTTAACCTCTAGAAAAATATGTTTAATTCTTATAATTCTAGAGCAAAATATTTGCTCATTATTTATTTACATTCTGTTGTTAAATAGCTTGTATATTTACCATCTAATGCACAATTGACATGTCGAAACTAAAGAGATAGCCGTCATATTGACTTTCTAAAATCCATAATTGTTCGATAAATGCAACAAACTAATGAAAGTTTTCATTTATTCGACGACGATCTTTGCCATTACGTAAATGCGCTAAATCATTCATGCAATTTCGCACAGTTTTATTGAAATTAAAATGTTATACATTTTGAATGTTTTCATGGATTACCGTAAATTTGGTTATTTTGTTGTAGTTTTATTTTGATTTGTTTGGTGCCTCCAATGAAAGTGTCAAAATTAAACTCATGAAAATAAAGCAAACAATTAAAATTGAAACGACAAAATCGCGTACAGGGACGACAATATCGTTATGTTAATTATGGGGAAAATATCTTTGTTATAATATCATCCGTATATTTCCTACAATTCTATATTTAGACAAATCTGCAATTTAATTCTTGATATAGTTTGATAAAAACACTTTACAATTTTTACTTTATTGTCAATTTTCTCTAATTTTTTAGAAAACATAACATGAATGTTTATTCACACATGTCATAAATCTATCTTTTTTGTTATACATGCGTTTGAAAAGATTTAAATGTTATGCTTTTGTTTTTCAATCTCAATTTGCTGAAAATCTAAGATCCCTGCAAAAATTACATATCTGGTTCGTGAGAGTTTTGATAAACACGAACAAACTTATTGTCAGTGTTCCTGGTTGGGGCACGATTTGTGATTGTTATAAAGAGGGACATCGTATCAAACAAAATTTGAGGGTTTTGCGATATGTTTTGCACATTAAATATAATTGACGTTACTTGTGCTTAAATACAAACATTTTAGCCATAGCGATGTCAGTTTGTATGATCTACGAGTTTCACTGTCCTTTCGGTATATTTCGCCCCTCTTTTATAGGTAAATAAAGCAGTTTGTTACATCGAGAAAACATTGTCAACAGAGACAAAGCCAAGTTTATTTTCAGGGATAACAATCTACATCGCCATTCATGTATATATTTCTTTTTTTCAAAGAAGGCTGCATCATAGGAAAAAACTATTTTCACTTTACGAAAAGTGTACAATGATATTTTTCACTCAACGTACGCGTGAAGTACTTCCTTTCTCAGGGTACAGGAGTGCACCGACATGTGGATATGGCGTTTTGTTTCTTACTCCGTAGTTTTAGATTTAGTTTTTTACAGTATTGTACGTTTGTGATCAGCTTAAAGCTATGAATATGTTTTTTGTTTATCTTCTATGTGATTTTACAGATAAATCTAAAATAACATGTCATTTTAGGTCATGTGGAATTTTTAAAGCGGCTAATATGGATAAGCAAGGAGTTCAATTCTCCACAGAGTTCTACGATCATTCACAAAATTCAGAAGTAAAAACAAGTGTGACACCGACTTCTAACGAATCATACGGCTTAGCCTCGATCACATCAAACAACACGTATGCAGTCGTCAACAAAATTAAGAAGAACGGACTCCAAACCACTGAGGATACTTATACTGAAACATCGTACGGAGAATATGATCGATTAAACGGTATTTCCAAACGGCGAACAGATTCAAAGCAAAATTTATACGACAGCAATGCAGGTATTCGTAACGAAAGTGACCCAACATACGACAGTTCCAACCATGGAGGAAGAAAACTTCAACTTGATAACGATGTTTATGATCATACAGACACATTATCAACAGATGGTAGTGACTATGGTTATTCGTCAACTCTCAAATCAAAAACTGGAAATGAAAATGACGTTTACGATAAAGCTGTCTAGTATCAACAATTACTTTCTAGAAGCTTACGGTCATCTTATATATTTCATCGTCATTATAACTATTTTAAATCAATGCAGATTAAGAATTTAAACGGTGATTTTTTTTTCTTACATTCGTAGAGCAAATGTTCATACATAAGTTACTTGTAGATAAATCATCAGTCAAGATCGGTGTTTTAAACAATTTATGAAGAGTTTAACTTTCCAACGATAAAATTACGCATGATTCATTAAAATTAAAGATGTTTGCAATAAACTGACCTGTTTTAATTTTGGAAACTAGTTAAAATATTATTTACCTAATTAACTTTTTAATCGTTATCAAGATTACCTAAGGTTATTTCACAATAATTTTTTGAACGATAGATGCCTTGGAAATATAGTGTTTATCGTTTTCAGCAGTGAAAAATACAAGTTCAAATACTAATGAAATAGCATTTTTGAGACACAATTTGTAGAGTATGTTGATATTTACAATTAAAGATTATGTTCCTCATTTTTTATTTATCTCTGTCTGCATCATATTATGTAAGAAAAATGTAAACTAAAAAGAATTTGTTGTCGTTGTTATGCTTTTGGTACCTAGCTTACTTATCTAGTAATTGTTCCTTACATATATATCACATATTACATATTAGTGTATATACGTTAATTTCTTGTAATCTACATATTTAGATATTAGATTTTTGCGTAAGGAAATTCATTAAGTTGTTTCATATATAGAACTTTACAGCATATTAATTTTTTAAACAATACTTGAATAATTATAAAAAGTACTAAAAAATTCTCAAAATGGATCAATTCGGACAAGTTTGATTCTGAGTCACTCGAGACCACAACTCAGAGTTTTCATAAATATAGAAATAAACTATACACACTTAAAATTGCATAATAAGCTCCAATATAAACTAGGAAAACATCACAGCTTCCCCGACATAATTGCTAGATCCGATAAAAAAAAAATTCAAAAGACATGAACAAATATGTATCTCGAGATATTCCATAATTAATGTGAAATGTCATAATTACAACCCTGTTTAAAGTCCAAGCAACAGTTTATATACATCACGGCCGACACTCGGCTAACCGAGAGATTGGTCGGTTAATCTATATTGAGTATGTGGCTATATGGGCGATTGGTCTGTTAATCGGGTTGGTTATACGTCTGTTAAGAGTAAAACGCTTAATTTAATGTTTAACTCTATTAAATATACAGATTTTTGGCATGTTATAAGAACCAAATCAAAAAAAGAAAAGTGTCTGACAAAACATTTTGCACTTGTAAAAACATTTCTTAGTCTGCGCAGTTTTCAGTAAAACTAAAAGGCGTCGCGCAATCATGTAGTATTTATGCTTATACGCATAGCAATTTTTTTTAATAAAAGGCGAAACAAACAAATTTAGATATCATTTAAAGGACAAAAAATAGTACTGTGGTTCTAAAAAATAAATTGACATTAGTAAATATTTCATAATGTAAAATAACGTGATTAATACCACGTTTTAGTGAAAATTATGGGAATAAAGTCTGTTAATGGGTTGGACAATTGAAATTGTGTCAGTTAAGAGTTATTTAGCCACGACAATATTTTTGCTACCTTTATATTTTTCCCTTGAAAAAATTTAAGAATGAGATGTTCCTGAGTAAACAAAAATTACAATACGGTGCCACAGTATCCTAGAAAGAGCATTTTTATTTTGACTTTCTTTGCATTTTATAGAAGGGTGTGTCACTTCATTATAGCGTGATATGGCGTGGTATGGATTGGCCTCTGGAATATGCATGAATTTTTTATTGACGTTTTCAATCAGCCTTAATCAGCCTTAATTGTGTCTGTTCGAAGTAGCACGTTCTCAATTCCGACTGAAAGTGTCTTTCTAATACAACACAGGGTACATATAACGTGTTCTCGTTTACATATGAACATGATATTTGTCACTGGACGTTAAACCCTAATTCGTCATCCAATTGGTTCTTTTCTTCTATTACTTAATCATGTGTTGTTTACAAATCACTCTAAAGAAGTAAACGGAAAGGAGCGAATGCAGCTACATTTGGTTATTTTAAGTTTCAATTCATTTTATTCCGTTTAGTTCCTTTCTACATAAGTGCAGAGGTTGTCTATGGTGGCCGGTGAAGTCCATTTCGCGTTTTCGCGATTTCGCCTTTCATATTCTATAGGGCGAAATCGCGAAGTCGAAAACGCAAAAACGCGAAAACGCGAAGTCGAAGTCGGTTTCGCGTTTTCACGTTTTCGCCATATAGAATATGTAAGGCGAAAACGCTAAAGCGCTAAACCGCAAAATGGCATTAACCTGCCATCATAGTTGTCCGCATGTAAACTTCTAGAATTTGTCACCAATATAAGTACATCGCAATCCGTTACTGTTTCAACAGCCATCGGTGTTTCATGTGTGTATACTTAAACAAGTATTATTTTTCTCTAGTTTTTACCAATGTATCACTCTCTACTGTTCTTATATATTATTCTATATTCTGCGTTTCCATCCAGATTCTCGTGTATACCATGAGGGTCCGGATTGTATTCTTTAAATTGTTATGTAACTTTTTTCTACATTTTATTTTTCTTACTCATTATTCTTTCTTTATTTTTCATATTTTGTCATCCCAATATATTTTACTTACTGATATTTAGTTACATTACGACGTTTATCTCTGACTATATACTGGTTACCAATGTAGATGACAAATTTGTGTCATTCATGACAATTAAACAGAATCAACATGATATATGCGATCATTCTTGGATGAAATTAATATAACTTTAATATTACACTTTTTGAAACAATTTTTATCGATTTTCAATTTCATGTGTTGTTTCCTTATATGTTATGTTTCATTGCTCATGTGTTTTTTTCGTATATTTTAGCCGCTCGTCTTGAGCCTACTCATTTGATCCGATAACACCCCATATAGCAATAAAATTATACTTTTATTGCCATTCATAACTCTTAACAGACCAATTAACAGACCGGGTTTTATACATCCGACCCATTAACAGACCAGGTTTTAAATAAAAATTGATTTATGTCACCAAAATACGGATCTTCGTGTAGATTTTTCACACAATGATATCAATATGGTTAACAAACATAATGCCTTTCTTTTTTCGATGTTCAAAATATTGAATGCAAGTAAATTTAACCAATGTGTCATTTTGTGTACATTTTATGTGTGTAAAATGTGTATAAATTTGTTGATGAGTAACCCGCCTTTTCATTTTATAGATCGTACATCGAAGCTAGAAAAATAATAATTACACCACTGAATTCAGTACAATGAATTGTTTTGTTAGACATGAATACTTTTTATGATGAAAATATATTTAGAAAGTTATACAATGAAACATGCTGAACTTTCAATGATTTTCTCGATAACACCTGATTAACAGACTTTAGCCAACCCGATTAACAGACCAACCGCCGATATAGCCGCATACTCAATATAGATTAACCGACCAATCTTTCGGTTAGCCGAGTGTCGGCCGTGATTTTACGCGTGTGATAGTTATAGTGTGGGTCTTATTTGAATAAATGTCCATCTTATAACGCTATTTAAAGCGCATAGACGACGTTTGGTGTAGCTATTAACCAACTAATAATTAAGATTGCACAGCGCTCAGCTTGAAAGTAGAATGTAAGATTTATATTATAAAATTTTCTGAAATGATTATAGTGATACAAGTAATGATTTTTTCCGACGAATATTTTGAACTAACATGTATAACTGGTAGTGTTTTAAAAATGCATGTTTGTACTTTTTACCTTTTACGTCAGGCTAGTAAATATGTGCTGCTAGACTAGTACATTTGTAGTGTGCAAATACGGCCCCACAAATACAATGTGTATTGTACTTTGACACATAGTGACTACCTGTTGAATGCGTGGTTAAATTCAAGTTAATTAAAAGATTAGCATTTTGTATCTTTTGATATTTACTCAGTGAATTTAAGCCGTCACGGTTCACTTTTCTAGGTGTGAACAACATTTCGTATGAATGATAAACGGGGGAATCTTAATATTTTCCATGAGCTCAGTTTAATTAAATATATTATTGACGCTGAATATTTTTTGTTTAAAAAAAAAGAAATACTGAATTAATTTAATTGAATAAATTTATGAATAATGATGTCCTTATAAACACGAGTAAATGAATTAAAAATTCTAAATAGGAATCGGTGACCTTGAATTTTTGAAATAGATAGTAATTACCAATTGCAGTTATATAAGTGGGTCGTTCAAAGCGATCTTCTTTTTTTTTTTTTAAATATTCAGGAAGTAATGTCCTTCTCAAAATAATTTAATTCTGACCACGTACTTATTCTTCAGCTATTTGAACGAAAATATCAAAAATGTTGACAGAAAATTTGAAGGTCAACTTTGTCTTACTGGAAGGGAGGGAGAGCTCCAGACGTACTTATTAACAGACAAAGCAGGCTTATGGCTTATCGTCAGTTTGTGTGCTGGGTCAGGAAAGGTCAACCACTTGGCAAGAAACACAGAATAATCCTACCGGCTTGTGTAGTAAACATAATTAGAAAAGAGTTTCCATCGTTGGATGGGGTATACGAATGATTCGAAGAATGTGAAAGTGACACTTCAGACTGAATAGTTCTAAAATCATTTAAACGATTTACCAATACAATTTTTCACCGAATGTTTCAGATCATTTCATTATTTGTGTATTAATAAACCTATTTATAAATTATTTCACTTTGAGGTCTAATTTTATAGATTGCATGTTGTATTAACATGAAAGTTTGGTCTACCACAGTACCACGGAGCGTTGATATGATTTGACCCGAGATCCTCCCGAGATGTTGTTGGGGTTCTTGTTGTGCAACCTAAACCAGTTTTCTATGATGTGTTTTTTATCTCTTTGTTTGTCTTTCGATCGTTTATTGGTTATTTTTTGCTATGACGTTGTCAGAGTGTTTTTTAATACTGAATATGACTATCCGTTTTGGTACCTTCTGCCTTTTTACAAACAAGACCATGAAACTGAATATTGGAAATGTATCATGCTACTACAAAAGAAAAAGCACTGATGGATTGTCCTATAGAAGCATATTTTATGAGAATAATAATGGTCTATAAGCAGTTACATTTATTTCATGTTTGAAGCGGTGCATTTTTTTTAATTTAATTTGACTTTTACCAAGAAATGCATTGTAGCAAAGGGGAAAAGTAATTGTGGTCTAGTGTCAGATACTCGAAAATAATGTAATTTAACAGAAAAAGGAAACAAATCACGGACTTTGGCAAAAATGTAGAGGGATTTTGATACCTTTTCTCCAGACATAAAATCTTTTACAATAAATCATCCTACAACAGCTTAAAAGCTTGAAATGCCAGCGATTTTCGCGGGAGTGTTTTAGTGTTCTCAAAATCTTATATTGATATAAATGACACTCCTTTAAATAATTGAATGTACATGTACAGGAAGACAAACGATTACCGCACGTTCTAGAGACATGCCACGAACTAAGTATCATCTTCGTGTCATAATTGCGCATGCTTGTCTCTTCACATACAAGTAAACGCAAATTTTCTAATAGGCAAAATATTTCGTAAATGCGCCCGCTCATATCGGAAATAGGACAAGAAAGTATGAAAGATAGTCATCCGTAATCTCTCGGTTAAATTCTCTAGGATTTACTCCAAACAATGTTGTAAAATGATGCAGTATGTTTTTTCTTTCTTAAATTATTCATCACAACTCTAGACCGCATAACGTAAATTAAACATTAGCTAAACAAATAAAACAAGCTGACAAAACATTATGTAAAATTTTGGCGGATCCAGTGGATGTGGTTCCGGGTGTTGGAACCCCCGGTTTTTTTTTTTTGCCGATCAATGCATTTGAAGTGGGACATATAGTTGGAACCCCCTTTTTTAATATGGCTGGATCCGCCCCCGAAACGTAAAATTGAAACGTAAAAAATCATTTTACATGGTACAGTACCAAATAATCTTCTACACATGAATTTTGAAAAAGAAGTCAAAATTAATAATTTACGGTCTTATTATTTCTGCTTTTGCACATGTCAGAATTAATCAGCCTGTAGATATAAATTTTAAACTCTTAATTTCATGTTTTGACGGCTTTGTGTATTTCAATCAGGTTAGGGACATACATTGTTAACAGGATGTATAATACACCTGACAGCATTTTCGATGGCACTTTTACCTGTGCACACCTGGGTCAAACAGCTGGGAAGCGATGCATGTACCTGAATTGCGTAATGTCACCAGTTTATTAGCCCGTGAGCCAGTGAGTCACTAGAATACCTGAATGTGACACTATTACATGACCTCTGGCAATAATTCAAAAGATTGTCGGTTTTCATATTAGAAGTACCCGAAATGAATAAAATCTATAACATATAAAAGATTTTTGTTTTGGCAAACATTTCGAAAAGTCTAAAGCTGCTACAGATACCTTTTAATCTCATAAGAATATATTTATGCTTTTACAACTTCCAAATTAGTGTCCGCCCCACTAGATGTATTCCTATCTATTATTTTGTTATCATCAATTTAGAAAGAAAAAATACTCCTACTACGATTGACCATAAATCATTACAAACTTCGCTAACCTAGCTGTCGACATTTTATATCCCGAAACTGCTCAGCCTTAACTTGTAGGACTACGCAACTGCGTTGACCTAGTAGACAGCTATAAAGCATAACAAGGGGGCGGTAAGATCTATTAAGTTTCGACACGAATCGGGGAAGACATATGCTCCCATCTATCTATCACCTCTTCAACCTTTTATATGGCACAATATGGAAAAGGAGGGGGGCGGGGTAAACATCATCTGTAATTATACTACATGTAAATATGTAAATAAATAAAGTCTTATTTTTAAACCATTATTATATTAAACAAATGACCCTTTAAATGTTTTACGTATTTTTTTATGTATACATAAGTTTTTCTGCACCTAAAAAATATATACTTCATTGAACTTGTGAATTTACGACAGAAAGACACAGAACAAAACGTCATAATTCAGGTTCGAGTTTATTTTTCTTTAAACGAGAAAACGTAAATTAATTAATTCTTTTTTGGTTTGTTCTTGAAATATTATTTTTAAAGCAAGTTTTAAACAGAATTTATTAAATAAATATCAATGACATCAAATAATTGTTATAAAATCAAAATGCCAAAGTGGCTAGGTACCTTAAATGGCTTCATTGTCCCTAGAAATATATATCCTTTGCATGATTGAAATCAAATATATTTTTATTTTTAAGGCTTGTAAACAAGTTTATAAACGTAAAATGTAATAAATGTAATAAATAATATAATATTTGAAGATGTTTTTCCTGTATATATTCAACATTTTTTTTGTCTGTGACTTTTTATCCGTGTACTAAACTTCTACTTGTAAACAACAAAATCTGTTACTAATGCATAAATGCAGAAATACTGAACTATATTAATCTGCCAATTTCCTTTCAACCAGGCTTGGAACGAAATAGCAATAAAAACATTGATGAGAAAAAAATTATCATAATTACTATCAAATTTCCATCGAAACAAGATGCTTCAAAATGGTCTGCACACACTTTCTTGAACTTGTTGTGAGTTGGTTGGTGTTATGTTAAGGTTAATCATCCACGTCTGGTACAACTCTTTCTTTTTTGCAGGATTTTGGAAAGTGTGTAAGCTTATGCCATGTGAACTTCGAGTTAAACATTCGTACGCTTGATAAGTCATTTTGATACTGAATATACGATATGCCATGCTTGTTTTTTGGCTTTGTGGTATTCAGATATTTTATTCAAATATACTCATCAAGTGACAATTTGTATCGGAGATGCCGTCAAAATGGCGATAAGTCGAGAAGTGATAATGGGATTTCAATTTTTATTTTAATCACTTATCTAGAAGAATTGAACAATAATTTTAATGAATATATGATTATTTATATCAAATAAACATAATATAAAATTTTCATTTTTTTGCGAAGTTTCCCTTTAAAGTGTTCATTTAGATCATTTCATACATTAACCTGTCCATTTAAAAATAGAATTAATCATACTAAAAGTCTTGTAACTTTGAATGTTTTAATGTAGTAAGATGCTAACAGCTCATTATATATTTTCCACTGGTTCTTAAGATAACTAATTTGATTTTAAATACAATTTTCCAAATTCAATTCAAAGAATACATGTAATTGATCACCTTATAATCTGTTATTTCTTCAAACATATAAAAGATACATCAGATGACAGACTTACATATAGAGGAGCATATAGCTATAATTAGAGAAATTGATCAACTTGATTTTGAAGTTAACCTACTGCATTAATATGAAAATTCAAAAGTGAGTACCAGTATCGCTTAAAGTACATTTTATACATGTTTATCTTTTATAGATTCTTTATTTAGATAAAGTACCCTATGAGATAAAGTACAATGTATGTGAAATCTTAAATCCTGTAAATATACTAGACATTACATCAGTACAGAATGTAAATCAGAATAAGAATGCATAACAAATGAATTGTTAAACATTTTAAGATGACCAGATATGCAAGAAGGGTTTTAATCTCTCACTACAAATGTATATGAAGTCCTGAATGTGAAATCTTCTAAAACATTATTTTCAACTTCAAATATGTGTACTTGAATAATTTTTTTTATATTAAATCTCATCTTATTTAATATAATTATTTTAAAACATTTAGCCTTCAATAAAGAACTAAACCACTCTGCATATCATATTTATATACGTGCATGTACTAATGTATTCATGTGGTGTCCGTCCTTGATTTGAAATCCTCCCCCCCCCCAAAAAAAAATATATAAATGGACAAGATCCATGGTCACGATGGTCATGCCAGTTGGGAGTTAAGAATATATAAGGTTGAGAAATGAGGATCTAATCATTTATAATTTTCGACCGCAAACAAATTTTGGGAATGTATAATGGTATGATGTCGTCATTGATGTTGTCTGAAGACACATTGGTTTCCGGACAATTACTTTAGTTTAAATTAATGGATTTCTATGAAATTTTGTTATAAGGTTCACATGGTTCAATACCCCAAAAGGAAGGTTTGGATAAATTTGGGGATTATGGTCCTTGGAACACAACAGATTGTCTTGAGGTGCTGCACACATGTTCCTAATATCAAAAGATTTTGTCAAAGGGCAAACAGATCATGCTCCCGACACAGAATTGTAAACAAAAGTCATCTTTTTACTTTGAGGTCAAAGGTCAAAGTACAGCAAAAATTGTATTGTAGGTATCTGTGGCATTGACTTATGATCTAATTGCCAATTCAACATTTTGTTCAATGAGAATTGTCTTGCATCTTCCAACTAAGTACTTTCATGTTGAAAATTTGTACAAAAAAGGCCTACAGGAAATGAATAGTGTACATTTTATGGTTGCTATGCCTATGGCAACCAAAGGAACAAAGTGGCAACAAGACTACAACTTTTTTTCTTTAATTTTTTTCATCAAAAACTATCACTAAAATATAATAAATACAATAAAGATGCAAAAGTTTATGGTATTTTGCAACTTAATCCATGTAATACCATGTTGGTTTGCCAAAGCATAATTTTCTCAATATTACAATTTTCCTTATTTTTTGCATTTTTTTACTGAATTGTTTGAAAAAGAGTAAAAAAGATACCAAAAATTGTACTTTCATTGTTTTTTAGACCAACTTAGTACTAGACTTCCATATCAGTAGTGAAGTCATAAGTGTTGTTTTCCTCTGGTGATGGATAATTGAAAACGGTAAAAAAAACGGCTTTTCTCAAATTTTCTCAATTTTACCTATTTTAGCATTTTTTTTACCTTATTTCTTGAAAAAAATCAAAAAGATAGCAAAAATTTTATTCTCATTATTTTTTACACCAACATAGTACTAGACTTCCATATAAATAGTTAAGTCATAAAGGCTGTTTTTCTCCAATGATGGATCATTGAAAACGGTTACAAACTGGCAATTCCCAATTTTCCTTATTTTAGCATTTTTTTACCTTACTTTTTGAAAAAAATCAAAAAGATACCAAAAATTTTATTTTCATTATTTTTTACACCAACATAGTTCTAAACTTCCATATAGGTAGTTTAATTATAAGGGCTGTTTTTCTCCAATGATGGATCATTGGAAACGATTAGAATCTGGCATTTCTCAATTTTCCTTATTTTAGCATTTTTTTACCTTATTTTTTTTTTAAATCAAAAAGATACCAAAATTTTTATTTTCATTATCTTTTACACCAACATAGTACTAGACTTCCATATAGGTAGTTTAGTCATAATTGCTGTTTTTCTCCTATGATTGATCATTGAAAACGGTTAGAAACTGGCTTTTCCCCCATACATTTCAATGAAAATTCGCAGTTTGAGCGCTTATATTGAATTTCATAAAAAAAAAGAGTCAAATTCACAAAAAATTAAAAAAAAATTATATATTCCCAGTCAGTATGTTATACTGAAAGGGTAAAATATATTTTTGACCAAATTAATTTTTTTTAGTTGAACAGTCCTGCCTGGTGCTCTCTGACATTGCTTCTTAAATAGTCGAGAAAGGTTTCCGAGAGAAATATTCTGTTACCTCGTTCATATGACATAAATACCAATGAACGTCGTTAGCGCACATTTCAACTTTTGAAACGATAGTATACATAGTAAAATCACAAAAAAAGGAACTCTCGGGAAAATTCAAACGAAAAGTTCCATATCACATGTCAAAATCAAAAGCTCAAACACATCTGATTTGGTACAGGCATTTTCTGATGTATTACATTTATATCAATTTTTGCTATAATAAAGGAGGTTATAATATGACAACCTATTATTGTCCACCAGTATTATCGCAATAGATCTACCTGTAGCGCAAACGCAGTATTACACAAACACAGATGATCTGCATTACGACCAAATTACTTATTCTGCCAGATTTTCTCAATTTTCGAAATCGAAACCCCTAGTTTACGAAGGCCAAGATTCAGAAACAATATGGTAATCTCAATTCTACAGCAAAAGAAACCAAGCAGTTCATTTTAGTTTATTTTTCATGTTAAATTTCATAAAACGAAAATTCTGCGAAATGATGTTATTGTCTTGGCATGACAACACCAAAAGGTGACGTCACTAGTATGTTTCCGTAAACGAAATAGCAAATGTAAATATTGGGCGGTTTAAAGCTTCTTCTACATCTCAGAACGAAAAAAAAATACATAAGTGAAAATGTGCTTACAAAATTAGTCATTGAATTATATAAAATTACTAATATTTTCAAAATTAGGTTAAACGGAACAACAAAAACAGTATCGTATCTATAGGGCTTACACAGTTAATAAAAAAAATTACCGAATTTGTCCTATAAGAATCGAAATAATTCATGGTAGCCGTAGATTATTTCTCAAATATAATACTCCCTCAAAATCAATAACATTTAAAGAACGAATTTTATAACCCAAAAATAGGCAACGATTAAACTGAATACTACCAGTTCTTTTTTAGTTCAATTGGTCGACAAAAAAACCGGCTTTTTACCCTTATAGTGTCTAAAGAAAAAACCCACAGCATCATTCAATTATAAAGTAAACATACAGTGACAATGTTTGTGTCTTATTCATGTATTTACTGTTTTTGTGTTAGTTAAAAGTGATTTTCATCCGTTTGAGTTATTCCTACATGTAAAAGAATATTCCACTTTAATGTGTTTGATTATATACTTTTATGATACACATCCTTCATATATTTCTCTTTATGGTATTTTGTAAAACAATGCAAATTTTTAAGGTTTTTCTTGTCGTAATTAGAGCCATGTGTCGCACAGGGCCAATTCTCTGGATTCTAAGGTAGTAATTACATTACAAAACGTTATCTTGATTGGCTGACAGCATCTCGCGTCTTTCTGAAACTAACATTCATATGAAAATGAATTGTAACAATCATGGTGACACGAAGTTCTACACTAAAGTTCATAAAAAAGCTTAATAGAAATCGTGTTTTCATGATCGGAGATTAATAAAATGTAATAATAGTTATCAAAGGTACCAGGATTATAAATCAGATTGTTGAAATAATAAGGTATCAAATAAGACAGGTGACTTCCTTTAGTATTTTTATTTGGTTTTAAAAGCGTAGACTACCGCGCTTCGTACAAAACTTACTTCGGTCAACCTCTATCACCCCAAACAATTTACAAAAAGAAGCATTGAATTCTTAGATACAATGTAACCTGCCTAATCAGACATCTGAGTACTTCAACATTGTGCTTAATCCGACATTTGTCGGATAACACAGGTTATTTTGTAGTTAAATTTCTACATAGCTACAAATCATCCGATTTCTATATTGCCGAAAGTATTCAGAAAATGAGGATGTTTGACCCATTCACTAACAATGTAGCTTTGAAAAGTAAAGGAGCAACTATGCATCATTATCAATAAACTCATCATAGATACCAGGACTAAATTTTGTATATACGCCAGACGCGCGTTTCGTCTACAAAAGACTCATCAGTGACGCTCGAATCCAAAAAAAGTTAAAAAGGCCAAATAAAGTACGAAGTTGAAGAGCATTGAGGACCAAAATTCCTAAAAAGTTTTGCCAAATCCAGCTAAGGTAATTTATGCCTGAGGTAGAAAAGCCTTAGTATTTTTAAAATTCTAAATTTTGTACACAGTTAATCTATAAATATAACCATATCAATGATAATTCATGTCAGCACAAAAAGTGCTGACAACTGGGCTGGTGATACTCTCCGGGTAATATAATAATAAAATATACTTCAATAAAGGTGAATCATGATTTTGTCAAAATGCTCGCGACAATGCTAAATATCAAGTTCTATCACTTATGGTTTATCAAACACATAGCTTATAATTCTAAGTTTAAAACAAAAGAAACAGGACAAAAATAAAGGCAATAAAATACATAGAGAAAATGTCATTTAATTTCAATGTAATCAAGTGTTCTTAATTATACAATGATAAACGCGTAGTGAATGAGTCTCTTTTTCTGAAGTTGGGTTTTTAAGTGTTATTGTCATCAGATTATTCTAGCGTATTATATTGTTCAGTTTCAGTAAAAATGTTTATCAAATTCCCAATGAATCATACTTAATACAGTGATGATATAAGCATTTTCTTATTTATCATTTGTAGATAAATAGGTAAATAAAAGATGATAAAACAGCATACTAACATTGTATCAAACTATCTATTTTATCATATAAAGTGTATTTATCATGTCTCACTTTAGTCGTCTTAATCAAATATGAAGATATAACTGTAAATTATAAACATGTGTAAATAATATCACCAAATGCATATATTCAAGTTTGATTACCAATGTTTGTAATCTTGTTAACAGGAGGACAATGCGTGTTGTGTCGGCACTTCTATTGATGTCATTCCTTACCAACTTTCTAGACAGTCACGGTAAGTGAAATAATGTGGAAGGTGAAAGAAACGTTTAAAGTGTTGTCAGAGAATGAAAGTACGATTGTAATCCGTTCTGTTTTGGTTAGTTAATTTGTTTGTGTTTTTTTTTTCTCCTTTTTCATAATGACATTGTTAGTTTTTATCGACTTCTGTGGGTTTTGGATGTTCCCCCTTGGTACAATGTAAATTTAACCTGGTTTTTTTAACCAATTAGACAAAATCTATTTCTTCAAAGTATTCGTAAGACTTGATTGTTTCGAACAAAAATTATTTTCATTCTTTAAAGTTTTGTTTTGCAATCATTATGTAATGGAATGCACTTATTTCAACTGATCTAGCATTATCCATAGTAATTGAGTAAAATAAATGTCGTTCAAGTTATTTTACCTACCGCAAATATTTTACAGAGCCCTATATAAATACTTCAAATCTATTTACAATTAGACGACGCCATTATCAAACTTTTCTTATTTAAGCCAACTATAACCATTACGGTTTTGTGTTTCTATTAAGGATTGTACCTTTATTATTTCTGTTATGAATTTCTTCGAGAATGCAGACACTGACGACACTAACCTACGACAGCGTTGCTTTTTTCTTCTATTTTTACTTTACGAGTATAACTATTACATGTATTACGATCAGCTGACTTAAAATCAGAAAATGTGATGATTTTTCTTGAATATTTCCTGCGAACTTAATGCTTCGTTGACTAGCTTAATGTTTTTTAATAGTTTAACTACATATTCCTTTTTTTTGGGGGGGGGGAGTAAACTGTTATTAGTTATGTTTGATTCCATAGTGACTTCTCACTTGTTGTAACTATTTTAGTTTTGCTGTCTCCACGTGGACTGTTCACCTGGATTGAAGCATATAACACTTGTAAAGCCAACAGTGGATATCTGGCTTCTAAGATAAGTAACAAATTAACAACCAATTCAACAAACTCGTCGTTAGTATGGACTGGAAAAGTTGAACTACATTCAAAATGGTTGCAAATTATTGGTAAGAATTGTAATCTAATGCATAGGCCTAAAATGTATTCATTTCATAATGTTTTAAACGTTAAAGAAAAAAATATAATCGTGATAATAAAAACTCGAATATTATAATAGACTTTGGAAACACGATATCGGTTCAGGATTTCGTTTGAAATATGAGAACACGAAAGTAAAAATTGAATAAATCATGCTGTCAAGTGGATCATACATGGAATAAGGTTTGATGTGTGTGTAAAAAAAATATGACAAACTGTTTTGTTGTAAATATTGGAACAATTGAAATATAACTTGTGTTCGAGATGTTGAAAATTTCCAAGATTAATTGAATCAGAAACAAACATAGACAATATAAAATCAAGTCACGTTAAAAGCCTCAGATTTTAAAACAAGGTGCATGAACAACCGGACGTATACCAACGTCCGATGCGAAAATTTATTTATTTGCTAAGCTTTGAAAATTGAATTTCCGATTCAAACAGGGAGTTGATTCAGAAATATATGTTCTTGGTATGTAAACAGATTATCGTCTTCAACTGACATATGTTATATATGAAAACGAAAATACAAATGTATGTATAGACTTACACACTGCAACTGTTGAATTTTCTAGACAAATATTTAATTCAATGTTTATATTTAGGTTGTTATTACTTTAATGATGCTAGTGGAAATATCTTTCAAGTACCGACAATAGCTAACTGTGAAATGGTGTGTAGAAGGTACATATATTTTACATACAGGGTAAGAAGTAAATAATTTATTTTTTTGTAAAAATGTGGGGATGATTTGATATAGTCCTTTGGTGGATTTCATTTCGTTGTTATACCTTGATTTTTTATTTTATTTTATAGTAAATAATGTAGATAAATATCGTTGGTTTAGGATCATTGCATTGGTCTTTTCCACATTATAGAACTGGTCTTGTCAATCATTGATAATCAAATAAATTAGATTAAGCAATTACTGCTACATTTTTCTCAATTTTTTAACACCGTCTGAACGCACTAAAATGTTTGTTGGGTTATTTATAAATCTAGTTCAATGTTTCTGTAGTTATTTAAACAAATCAAGGAAACAGATATTAGTTATTTATGATTTTTATTTTGATTATTTTTTGTCTATTTATTTTATGTGTAAGAGTAAGCGAGAATTATATTTTGTAGAAGCAGAAAAAGTGTTTTGTTTTTAATAGAAAGTCATTTTTAGCTAACCTGACCTGAAAGGTCAAGTGAGCTTTTTTTAATACTTGGTGTCCGTCGTCTGTCGTCGTCCGGCGTCCGTCGTCCGTAAACTTTTACAAAAATCTTCTCTTCTGAAACTACTGGGCCAAATTTAACCAAACTTGGCCACAGTCATCATTGGGGTATCTAGTTTTAAAAATGTGTGGCGTGACCCGGCCAACCAACCAAGATAGCCGCCATGGCTAAAAATAGAACAAAGGGGTAAAATGTAGATTTTGGCTTATGACTCTGAAACCAAGGCATTTAGAGCAAATCTGACATGGGTTTTATTGTCTATTAGGTCAAGATCTATCTGCCCTGATATTTTCAGACAAATCGGACAACCCGTTATGAGGTTGCTGCCCCGAAATTAGTAATTTAAAGGAAATTTTGCAGATTTTGGTTATTATCTTGAATTTAATTATAGAAAGAGATAAACTGTAAACAGCAATAATGTTCAGCAAAGTAAGATCTACAAATAACTCAACAAGACCAAAATGGTCAGTTGACCCCTTAAGGAGTTATTGCCCTTTATAGTCAATTTTTAACCACTTTTCAAAAATTTTAGTTTTCTTTTACAAAAATCTTCTCCTTTGAAACTATTGGTCAAAATTTAACCAAACTTGGCCACAATCATCATTGGGGTATTTAGTTAAAAAAATGTGTGGCGTGACCCGGCCAACCAACCAAGATGGCCGTCATGGCTAAACATAGAACATAGTGGTGAAATGTAGATTTTGGCTTATATCTCTGAAACCAAAGCATTTAGAGCAAATCTGACGTGGGGTAAAACTGTTTATCAGGTCAAGATCTATCTGCCCGAAAAAAAATTATGACAAATCGGACATCCCGTTGTTGGGTTGCTGCCCTCGAATTAGTAATTTTAAGGACATTTTGCAGATTTTGGTTATTATCTTGAATATTATTATAGATAGAGATAAACTGTAAACAGCAATAATGTTCAGCAAAGTAAGATCTACAAATAATTTAACATGAACAAAATGGTTAGTTGACCCCTTAAGGAGATATGGCCCTTTATAGTCAACTTTTAACAATTTTCATATTTTTTGTGAATTTTTTTTAATTTTTTAAAAATATTGTCCACTGTAATTATTTGGCCAAGTTCATTATAGATAAAGATAATTGAAGCAACAAGAATATTCAGTAAATAAAGATCTAAAAACACATCACCATCACCAAAACACAATTTTGTCAAGAATTTATCTGTGTCCATTGTTTAATATGCACATAGACCAAGTTGAGCGACACAGGCTCTTGAGAGCTTCTAGTTATTAGTGCAAGAGGTTAAGATATATATTATTCAATAATGACCGTTTTGAATCATATGCAAATTAATAAAAATAAAATACAATCAAATTCAAAACCAGGCACATGAAAACCCGCTGTGTGTATGTTTGTCGCAAAAACCAGAATCAATTGTACTTCCACATTATTGTGACAGCCTCGAAACATACAGATATTCAATTGTGTATGGCAGTAAGTACTTAATTCAATATTTTATAAAACGTCATATCTTTCTTATGAATAAAGTATACAACAAAAAAGCGCCAAAGAGTTAGGCTATATTTTTTTTGCATTTGACTATTTACTTCAAATAAGTTCCGCGTGTATGGACGAATATATGAATTATCTGTCAAAAAATCTACTGGTTTTTGTAATATACCTCATTTTTTATACATGTTTTCTTTTAAAACCTTTCATCTCGAGTTAACTTGTTCAACGAGAAAACTGTAAAAGATTTAGTAAGCATTTTTTTGCTATTTTAAAGTAAGAAATGTGGCATGGTGGCTTACGAGAAATTTATTTACCAAAGACCAAATGACTTGGAAGTCAAATATATATTTTGTAAAGCTATTTGTAAACTTTATTCATGTGTTTTGTTCCTTTCTGCTACACATTTGTATTTTAGGATATCCACGATCAACAATGTATGAAAATAAAATAGGAAATTGTATGTATAGCTCATGTGTTTCACCTTCTGTGCACATAGATGGTCCTTATGTGACCAATTGTACTTCAACTGCAATAAGAGGGGTTTGTGGTAGGTTTCATTGAAGAATAACAATCGATTTAAAATAAAAATTACACTTTTGATTAAAAGAATTAAGGAAAATAAAGATAATTTGGTTATTGTTGCAATTGTTGCAATTCTATTTTCAAAATTCAAATGTTTCTTTCGCAGTTTTGTTTTGGTCAAAATCGGACACTGAACCAGTGCTATTTGTTAAAATTGTCATGAAGATCATTTCAAAAATATCTCCATTATAAAGAATAAAGGATGCATAAATACCTATGAACGTAAAGATCTATATGACCGAACGGGACAGAAAGAGACCTAGATCAAATAACAGATTGTTTAACTGTAGCAGACACTGTCAAGTAAACAAGTTACGTATAAACCCGCATTCTTTTTCATTATTGTCATATATATATATAACCTCGTATATTGAATAATAGAAAATTGACACAAACCTAAAGAAAATTGTTTTTAAATTATGTAGAACTCTAAATTGCGATGGGGACGGGACGCTAAAGTACGATGGTCACGCTAAAGTGCGATGGTGTACGCTAAAGTACGATGCCTCCATACGCTAGAGTGCGATGGTCCGCGAAAGTCTAGACGTACTAAACGTACTTGGATTATGACGTTAACAGTCGTTTATAAAAACCAAGAATGAACATGCTGGAAGATGAAATAAAAAAAAATGGAAGCGAAAAGATGCATATTAATGTTAAATTAAGTTTACGTTAAAATATTGTCAATTTTATTGAAAAGTATAAACGTCGGTAAAAGGTACACGTTTTCTAGCGTAAATCATAAATTGTCCATTAAAATATCAGTGTGTACATTGTTGTAAAATACATGTTTAAATACTCGCTACGAAAAAGAGAAATGCTCAAACAACAACCCCTTTCTCTCACATTTGAATTAAAGCATGTACAAATAAATTTTATCTATTCTGACAATGACCAAATTTTGTATTTAAAACTGACAAAGAGATGTGTTTACATTAATAGGCTGTGTAAACGGCAAACTACATCAATTATCCAATACGCACCTCGTCCTGAACATGCATGAAATATTTGTCACTGGACATTAATCAACTAACAAATCAATCCAATACGACCGAATTGTTCAAAATTCATTTAAAGAAAATATAGTATTTTGTGACACCTAAATTACCTTTTAAGCAATTATTACTAGGTCATCTTCTAAATTTAGAAACAGTCACATAAGACTACCAGTAAAGTAAAAGCCTATCGCATTATATGTTATATCATAGCAAACTAGATTTTGCACAAAAGACTTGTTTTTAAAATTAGTGCCCTTGAACCTTTCTCTTTTGTTCCATCGCACTTTAGTGTGCTATACCATTGCACTTTAGGAAACAAACAACCATCGTACTTTAGCGTGAGACACCATCGTACTTTTGCGTACACCATCGCACTTTAGCGTGACCATCGCACTTTAGAGTACCATCGCACTTTAGAGTCCTACATATATAACCTCGTATATTGAATAATAGAAAATTGACACAAACCTATTCATTATTTAACTAGATAATGGTGAACCGGTTGAGGATGAATTTACCGGATGGCATAAAGGTTTGAGTGACTGTATTGAAAACCACGGAACATACTTTTTAAAAGAGTTTCGACAACATTGTTCCTCCGTTGAAGCACCTAGTTGGACAAATATATTTAGACAGCAATATTCCTTTCAATACGAAATACATACCCATGATTGTAATTATGTATACAGTATTTGTTTCATTAGCCTTCGTAACGTTATGTTGCACATTGTTTGCATGTAGCATCAGTGTGTTTTTACAAGTTGGCAAAAGAAGTTGATATCATTTTTATAAAGTATGTTTGACAAATAACTAATGAATACGTGTGATACGTTAAAAGAAAACTTACAAAAAAGCTCAATTAAAGAAAAAATATTTCATAAAGATTCTCAATTTCTGAACAAACGTCGAGTATTTCTCATCTGCACGATATTACATTATATTATGAAATTTAAATATTTGTTAATAGTTGTTGCCTATATATATTATTATGCACGACTAAATAGTAAGTAGTGACTATCTGCAGTGATAATGAACACATCTTTATAAAGGTATTTACATCCAACTTTTAATCTTTTTTAGATGAAATCACAAATATTCCACTAAAATGTGGCTCAACTAAGCTGAACGTTTCATCTTGGCCGTTGACCGTAAACGGGATAAAGTCAAAAACACAGTACATATATATGGACTGCAATACAAGATTGCCTTACTTTATCTGCGAAACTGGTAGGAATGACATGTTAAATTCAGTAACAAAAATACCTATTTTAGAAATGATTTTCATAAAACCTGACAAAACAAAACACTAGATTTAACATGTTTAATATCAACCAACGACACAACTAGAAAACAACTGTCATACTGTTGAGTTGGAAATGACATTTACGAAGAAAAAAGTGATTTACACTGGTTTTATAGCTATCTTGATCTCCTACTTGTACGACATTTGTATATAGTCTAGTTCTATTTATACATTTTTGTGAGAAACTCAAACAGGCGTTACTGGTTAGCATATCAATAATTGGGCTACAGCAACCAACATTGTTTAAACATAATATCATAGAAATACAAATACAAAACAAACAATACATCCAAGACATTATTTGATACCTTTTGCATAGTCGTAACGATATAGCACATTTTTTCCCAAATATATCATTTGATTCCGTTATGGCATCAGTTATGAAACACCTACTCACTCAATTAATTAAAATGTTTTCTATAAAACTTTTGTTATGCTAAATACGTTGTGCTTGTATTAATCTGGTAGTTTATTTACAGCTTCTTCACATCTTGTTACTATCTATCCCAACTATCCACCGTCTACAACTAAAAGTCAGAATGTTCGTAGTAAGTTTATATCATTAAGAAATTACCAGTGTGATCAACCGAGTCCCTATGAGGGTTTCAAAGTGTTTGCTTTTAATCATTGACCAGCTATAATGGTTGAGCATTATGGAATATACAATGTGTTCCCAGATGGCAGATATGTGAAAAAAGCAGAAACCACAGGCCTGTTCTTATTTTTTTCATGTGAGATCATAAGGTTTGTACTTACATAAGCAACACGACTGGTGATACAAATGGAAAAGGTTATGCTTTCCGTACCGGAATACCTGATATTATTCCTAGCTTTTAAACGGGAATGTGTTGCTCGTTGGTTAGTTGTTAGGATTGTTCTTTTTCCCTCTCATTTTGCGTTTGTTTGTGTTTTGATTTTCATAACAGTCTAAATGTATTCCGTACGGTGTAAGGGTATTGTAATGTACCTGACCTATGTTATGCAAATTTGGTTAAAAAAAATTGTTAGTTCATCTGTTTACCCTTCAGAAGTAAATCATCTCACTCTAGTGTATTTGTTTTAATGGGGTGAGTGTTGCTTAGTTTTTATTAAAAAAAAAATTCTTAAGTTAAAGTGTACTTGTCTTTTTGTCTTTTTAGTTTTCATTGCCATGGCGTTGTCAGTTTGTCATATTCCTAGGTATCTTCCGCTAATCCTTTAACATGTTTAAGAAGTGTTTGTTTCTTGGTTAGAATTTTACATGTATATTGTATATCAATTTAATCAATGGTTTCATTCAAACAAAGTTATCGTTTACTTTTCTACATTTGCTAGAGGTATAGGGTTGAAATCTCATAAATATGTTTAACCCCGCCGCAAGTCAGGAGCCGCTGGCCTTTGTGTGAATTTTAAGTTTCTTGTGTATAATTCGGAGTTTAGTATGACGTCCATTATCACTGAACTAGTATACATATTTTTTAAGCGGCCAGCTGAAGGACCCTTCCGGATGCGGGAGTTTTTCGCTACATTGAAGACCCATTGGTGGCCTTCAGCTGATGTCTGCTCTATGGTCGGGTTGTTGTCGCTTTGACATATTCCCCATTTCATTTCTCAACTATAACTTTATAAAATCACCAATTGTATTAACATTTTAGACCAATGCTAATGAATAAAAGGTAGAGCTGTACATGAATAAGACAACGACAACCAATACAAGCAACGTGACGTTCAGGGAAAACAAACAAGTATATCAATTCCAGTCTCAATCGGACTGGTGTTAAACAGGTTGTGAACAACGTTTACATGGGCTAACGATGATTCCATTTTAGTTTCATATTTCCGTAATGGTTTATAAATGCTGATGCTACTATTTTTTATAGTAGTACAAGCAACGTCCTTTCCTTCCGAGGGAATGTTTCATTTGTACTACTTGTAACAAAAAATAGAAAGTCTAACAGTCTTTCGTCTGAAATTGGTGACCAGATCATATTTCTAAACAAGAATAAAATCAAAGTGACCTGCGATGAACCCTTCGCAACTGATTAGAGACATTTTTAACGGTGTTTGGACACGGATCAAAACCTTCATGGATTAATAATCAACTCATCACAAGCCGTAAAAACTTACCTTTGTTTGTTAATCAGGCTTCTATGTAAACGTGATTGGCATGATATGTACATTTGAATCAATTTAATTACTCTGTATTTGAAACTTAACTATTATTGATTATTTTTTACAATTTAAAGATAGGAGAAAGAATGGGAGCGACATTCAAACCCGAAGCGAAAATAAACGGACAACGTCATGGCTAAAAAAAAATTAAAAATATGACAAACGAGATAGTGCAAAAAAACAAAACACAGAAAAAGATAAAACTGAGCAACACGAAAAAGTACAAGTAATTTGAACTCATCAGGAACAGATGATACATAAATTGTCTACTTTGTTGGACTTTACATGCAATTATTTTTTATTTAATTGGAATTAGGTTCATAAACACGTGCACAAACAATATTTGCTATTATGTTTATGAAAGGTAATGACAAAAACACTCCAACCCACCTACAATCTAAACTTATCAATAGACGTATAAGATTCATCCGAGTACTCGCGAGTACTCGAGTATCATGACCGAGTATCCGAGTATTAAATTTCAGATCTTTTGACATCCCTAATATTAACCGATGAGTTTCTAATAGGAAGCCTTGACAAACGAAGACATATGTTTAAAAGTGTCGAGGCCTACCTAACTTACAAAACCATTTATTTATTTATATCACAAATGGCCTAAATTTAAATATTTCAAGAACAAAATAAATGTCCAAATCCTTAGGTAGGCACACATGGCCAGGGTACTTGTTATTTAGACACATACATCATGCTTGTCAATATGAACTATATTATCTGCCTTTGAGCCAAAACAAAACAACATTCAGTTGTATCCTTGTGTCATAAGCGGTAGAATTTGTATATAGAAAATAAACATTTAAATCACTTAGGTTTTCAACCCTAAATGCAAATATGATGTATCTATTATAGAATAAAATGTCAAAGATGGCAAGTCCGAACACGTGTTGTCTATCATACAAACTGATATACAAATATAAAAATAAAGAGATGTTGAATGATTGATAATAAGGCAAATGTCCACAAGAGATCAAATGACTCAGCAAATACCTAATTTTGATCCCTGTACGACCTTCGACAATGAGCAAAGATAAAAAAAAATGACAAATGTTTAATTGTTCAAACGAGAAAACTAACGGCTAAATTAAATATACAATGATAAACGAAATACAATTATGCAATAAAGCAACAAACGAAACCCACTTAATTGCATGCTTCTTACTTGAGACACATTCGGAATGTTTGAATGATATTGAATGTGTATAAAATCGACGACCCAGTCTTCAACATGTCTGTATTTACTTTGATTAACTTGAGTATTTTTTTTTTTAATAATCATCTTCTAAAAACTTTATTTTTTATTCATTCTTGTCATTTTAAAACGACCTTTCAAAATCAATGCAATGTACTACATAAATCATTTATCAACTATGGTTTCACTATATGCAAATACCCATTGATTTACTTCTGACCTATGCAGATTGTTTTCTTATTACAGATATTTCTATTCCTACAACTTCGTCGCCAACAAGAAGAAAACACAGTTCGCACAGTAAGTGATCTCTATTTTAACAAAATTACAATTGCAAAGATCGGTTACAATCGAACAAACTTTGCAGAATAAGGGTTGTTTTTTAAGGGCCAGACGATTTAAGGTTATACATATTTTAAAAGCATGATATTTGTAATCGGCTCAAGTCAAAAAAGTCTTGATACTTAATTAGATAATGCGTAAGTTTAAACTATATATTTTACAAAACAGCCAGACTGAATTTATAGAAAGAAAAAAACTTTTAAATTTTGACCAATAAATACAATAATTTGCATGCAATGAAGGTAACAACTAGAATGCAGATTGCATGCTGTTGCAATGTCTTATAGGTTGTTTTTTTCCTCAATGCTCTTCAACTTCGTATTTAATTTGCCTCTTTAATATTTTTTTTATTTGAGCTGAACTGATGAGTGTTTAATAGACGAAACGTGCGTCTGGAGTCAATATAATATTTCAATCCTGGTATATATGATGAATTTATTTATAATGCTTATGGACAAAAAACGGTGAAATAGTTTAAAGGCAGAAAAAACAGTTGTCATGGTCAATCAGACCGCATATTCTTATTTTTGTATTGTCTCGTTCCACGGAATTACAAACAGTTGTCTGCAAATGTATAATATGAAACTATTTCGACAATCAAGAATTTAGAGACCTGTTTTGTTAATACGTTGTAGATAAAACGCGCGTCTTGCGTACACTTTAATTCAGCTTGATTGATAAGGTGTCGATATTTCCTACAAGACTGGTATATAGTGATCAAAAGTACCAGGATTATAATTTTATACGCCAGACGCGCGTTTCGTCTACATAAGGCTCATCAGTGACGTTCAGATCAAAATAGTTAAAAAAAAACAAACAAATACAAAGTTGAAGAGCATTGAAGACCCAAAATTCCCAAAAGTTGTGCCAAATACGGCTAAGGTAATCTACTCCTGGGGTAAGAAAATCCCTAGTTTTTCGAATCCTGATATATATATATATGTATAACCATACCACATTGACATTTTAAGAAAACAAAGCATTGCTTAGTAAACTCACTGATCACTGTCCCATTTTCCATATGCCTAAACTGGTTTGATAGAAAATAATCTCATATATACATATATGTCTGATGTAATTTAACAACATCTCTGATGTTTATTTAACTAAGATCTACTTTTTCACATACCGAAAATCTACACTAGTCATTGCTTTTCAACAATTCAGAAGTCTAAACATATATAATTGTACTAACAAATATATCATTTTTACAGATCCCTCACATCAGACTTCTTTACCATCTACAACAAGAAAAACCAAACCTCACTGTACGTTTTTATAACTAGAGTGTTCTGAATACATGTAGGCGTATTATCATCATTTTGATATGCTAATTGAAGTAATAAACACTAATGCGAATCAGTAAATTTTATTTGTCATCTCTAGAATAGTAAGAAGCATATTTGTTGCGGCTTGTATTAAAGTATGTCTGACTGCACACACGTTTATTGATTGCTCATCCAACCGTTGGTTAATCTTGTATTATTATTTTAACACCTAAGTTTAAATAGCATAACCAAGAATGTGTGGTGATTTAATATTATTACTAAATTTAGACGAATGCTCATCCTGATGAGAACAATATTAATATATAATCAATAAATGTGTATCGCAATTTGAGATACGTCGAACACGGTCTAGAATTTGATTCTTACTTTCAGGATTGTCATAAGGTAATGCAATCTTGAAACAAAAAAGAGAAAAAAAACATGCAAAGCAAGCAACTACAAATGAACTAGTATTCAAAGAAAGACAAACAATATTAAGGCATAAAGAAATAGAACAAATAACAGTTTATAATACTATACAGAATAAAACATCATAAATAATATGAATCTTATCAAATACTGGGTGTGATATCAGATGTCACTAAAAAGAGAGCAGCTCATTTACCCAACTTATGGTTATTATTCGTTGGATACCAATTTTCCTTGGTTTTGTGGACTTAGATGAACCACGAATTTAAATGTTCAACGAATAACACATTTTCTATAGACTTTGTATGCAGTTATTGTCAAAACTACGAAATTAAATATACACGAAAATAAATGATTCCACAGAAGGCAAAGATCATATATACAAACATTGCCAATTTAAAAAAAAAGATCAAACACAAAATGTTAAACTTATAGCAAAATTTAAAAAAATCTTTAGTGCACACACGTTCACAATGCTCTATTTAGAAAACTATAGACGATCAAGACGAACACATAAACAAACCAACGTAAATTAATGTGCTCCGAAAACGTTAATTAGATCCTGTTCCAGATATGACATGACAACCGTTGTGGTATTCCTATGTGGTACATGTTGATATGGAATTGCAAATGGTGTTGTCAACACATGAAAATCTACGGCTTGTACATCATGTACATGTGTGTTACAAGTCTTAATATATTTAATTGTATTCACAGATCCATCCCATTTGACTACTCTACCATCTACAACTAGAATACACCATTCTCCTAATTGTAAGTGTATTAGTCTCAGGATACAAACCATTTGTATGAATGATTGTACACAAACATTTCCTGTTTATTGAAATCTCAGATGAGAAGGCAAACTATCACATCTAAAAAACAATTTTGATGACACTTAACAATCATAGAGAGCAAAACCATACGCCGGTGCGAATTCATCTAAAGTAATAAAACAACTTATGATAAACATAAATCACAACGAGAAATGCTGATAAACTTTAAAAGGAATAAAATCAAGATAAAAATAGCTTGGGAGCATTATAACGATGATTCAAAGGACGACAAACAAGTGTCCATTTTGCTTTGCAAAAGAATCAAATATTGAGTCATCGATGAACGTGTCGTCATATTAAGTTCATTCTCTTTTTTACAATCCAACGGATCTGCTTTTGTGTAAAAAAAAAAAAGACGATTGAAAGAATATATAGGAGTGAATTATTATAAATTATTGTCTGCTTTTGCGATACCTTATATGCATCTGCTCACTTTTGTGTGGTATCGCACGATTATGTAAACAGTATATGATTAAGTGAAATTAATTGATATTTTTTTCTTAATTGATATTCGAAACCCTTGAATTGGAAAGAAACAAGTAAATCATCAAATGAAAAAATAAATATGAATAATTCAATTTTGGATGTAACGCGTCTTCTGATTTGCTGACGTCGTTTTGTTTTTCAGCCCATAGACATAATTGTGTCATGTGTACGTAACATATTCAACGTATTTTCATGATTTACTCAGTTATAAAATGAAATAAAGTATTAAAGTATAAGAAATGACTGTAAATAAAATTTATTGCTTTTCGAAATAACATGAAAATATGGTGCACACTTTAAAATAACCCGCTACGCAGTGTGCATCACGTTTTTGATGTTATTTCTTCGTAGCCATAAGAATTATTACAGTCATTCCTTAAATCTATAAAATAATGCTTATATTAATTACATAGAAGTAACAGCATTATTTGATTAAACGAAGAAAATTGAATATTGAGACGTTTGTTTTCAAATATTTAACTGCTTACAATTATGTAATATTGCATGGTTACAAGTTTACATACATATACCATATTCATTTTAACAGATCAACCCTCTCATCCAACTACTGTACTATCTACAACTAGAAAACACAACTATCAAAGTAAGTCTAAACAATTAGACTGTACTATATGCACGTATGGGTTGCATGTTATTTTTTGGTTCAAAGGAAAAAGTTTTATATAACTGGTTAACCATCTTATCTGATTTTACATTATCATATGTATGTTTATACAACTTATTCTATAAAATTGTTACAAAAATTAGTAGCAATGTAAGGGACGTTAACACTCAAATAATAAACAGTGACCTAAGACGACCTGAGTACATATTGAGGGGTATAGAATTGAGTATAGAAATGGGGAATGTGTCAAAGAGACAACAACCCGACCATAGAACAGACAACAGCAGAAGGTCACCAATAAGTATAGTATAATCTCAGTCGCTCAAAGTTTAGAGTTGTAAATTGCTAAACATCAACCATATCAAAAACTTACATATCATTATATACAAATGCACGCATGTACCAACAATCTATAACTGCCGTATTCTATTAAATGTGATAATATTATTACTACGTGTCTTGTGCAAATATTATTTGATTGAAATAGGCGTAATGAACTGCCCGTGATTTGTTTTTATTTTTTGTTATCTTTATACTGATTTATCCAGCGTCGATTTTATCATTATCCAGGGAAAATGCATTGCCATGTTTCGTTGGGTTTTTTTTTTTTTTTACAAGTACATATTTGTCGATCACGAGGTATAAAAGAGAGCATTAATACTTTTCAATAACTTTTTGTCTTTTACTGTGTATATTGGTAACGTCTAAATAGAATGTTCATTTACAGATGCCACATATCCCATCCCTATACCATTTACAAAGAATAAACAAAACTATCTAGGTGAGTGCATATCTTAACACTTACAGATCACATCAAATATTTAACTGCTTAAAACTCATTATAGATTGCCATTATCCTTTGTAAGATATGAGATTTAGTTTTGAGTGTTTGTTTAAACATTTAATTTCTTACGACACATCAAGGTATATATATATTGTGCTTGTTTTGGTGTTTTCCTCTTATAGGTGATGTGTTTCCGGCGGTTTCAGTTTGTAACCCGGATTTGTGTTCTCTTAATCGATTTATGATTTTCGAACAGCGGTATAGTACTGTTGCCTTTATGTATAATGTTTATGTAGTAAAGTTCGTTTTTATTTGTTTTCAAGTGCATAATTCTATGTGTTTGATTTGATGTTCCTACTTATGTAATAAATGAGAGGAGATTTGGAGGACATACGCAATGCAATAGTGAATTACTATTAGGAAAACGGAAACGCAACTCTAAGTAATGTTAAGTACTGCATTGAATCCGAAAAAAAGTCTCATTCTACTGCAATAATAAAATATTTTAATCAAATTTAATCTAATAGCCGTTTTTACCAAGTTACGGGCATTTTCTAAATTTTGGCAATTTATAAAATGCCTGAAATTATGTTTTGGCAAGAAATAATCACATAAACTACGAGATTACAGGCAATGAGCAACAGAGCAATTTTATGTATGATTATTACTTAATTCTAACACTCGCATATCGTGAGTTTTAATTATAAAAAATAAATTATAATGAAATATTAAAATTTCCTACAAGCACTGAACTAGAAAATTATTTCGATATGTTTGTAATTTTTATTTTTCTACATTCTCTTACAAGAATGGTCAGTTTTATTATCAATCTAAAGATCTCGCAGACACTTTTAGGGGTAGAAATTTTAACGAACTGATATAGAAGACTAACTGAGACTTGCGCTTGACTTTGTTCATAAATGGTATTAAACATCATGAAATATAATCTGCTGCTATGTGCTTCGTACCTTTTATATTATAACCATTTATGACAGATACAACACTGAAAATATAAGAATTAAAACCTTGAATACCATTATTAAATTATTACACGTGTCATCAAGCATTTATATAATGTCTTCGGGTTTTTTTAAGGAATTTTACAGTTTTCTGATTAAGTTGTAAGGAATGCCTAATTTTGACACTCGTAGTTTGTTCCAAAGTGCATTTATGTCATGCAATTATTTAAGTATTCTATCTATATTATAATGAAGAATTTTTTTGATTATTTTTATTTTTGGTGTTTTTTATCTCAATTTAGGTCACATTTGAACCAAGGCCGTACATCCTCATCGGGTACTCTGGCCATTATTTCGATAATTTACTTGATCTATTTTAAATATCCTTGTATTTTCAATGAATGCGATTATCGTATATGTTCATATAGATAAAAAAAAAAATCATGGCATTAAATTCAAACTCTGTACTAATGCTGATGACTTTTTTCTTCTTCTAGGTGCTATCATTGGAGGCATTATTGGTGGAATCGGACTCATTCTTATTGTTTTACTTTCACTATTTATTTGTAACACAAGGTACGTTATGTCTTTTGATCCAAACTAGATGTGGATGATAAAATGGCTGCTAACATCCAGCAGGAATAACATATCTATATTTAAGACGAGAAAATTTAATATAATACGAATTTAAGACCTTCTTTGTATAAGACTGACAAGCTGAGCAAGATATTTCACGTGCTAGTTTCGAAGGTTATCTATCCGCAGGTAAAGATATCCTTACGAAGGCACGTCATTTTTACTCTTGTCTACAAGTTTTCCTCTCACTTCTTAATGCTGCGAGTGTAGTGGAGTATTAAAAACTACCAATTTATAAAGGATGTACTTAGGTGATCTAAGGTAAAATTAAATAAATCAAGAATTCAAAATTGATACTTTAAGCTGGAAGACTGTTAGTTAATGATAAAATATTGATAGGTCGTGGAGCTACTTTTCGAGATATTTGATGTATAAAATATGTCTGGAAAAGGCTGACTCGGAATTTTACCTTATATTTGCATTGGTATTAATTGGGTCTCAAATTAAAAAAACGAAAATCAAGAATCTGCTTAAATTTTGTCAAATGACCTTTTATGAGTTATTAAGTCCTATGTTAAAAGTATATATAGGTGTTGTGGGTCAAAATATATTTTACCTTTTTTAGCTTGTATCGTATGGAAAACCACCAAGGAGTCCGTACATTTGACACTTATTCCAAAGCCTCATCTAAGTACATCCTTTAGTCTGTGTTTGGACTTGGCCGGGTTACGAACCCATAATCTCCCTCACTCGTGGCGAACACGCTACCACGAGACAACTGAGGCGGTTAATCTTAATTAATAGCATTGAGGACCCAAAATTGAGATGTACGGGTAATAATTCCTAGTCAGTAACAAAAAACGTACAAACATAAATCCATTAGGTTTATATTAATCAACCAATGAAATAATCAAATGGATATAAGAAGATAAAAGACTGCCTTGGATCTACAGGTCATCAGTGCTGTCTTGCAACTTTCAGAGTTTCAATCCATTTTGTTCATACATTCATATTTATTTTATTTTAATTTCTTTGTTTTGTCCTTAAGAGCATCATTGGAATCAGCTGCTTTAGTTATAACTTTTTGTCAACTTCCATTCATTAACATTGTATCTGCCCTATCATATGACGTGTACACATATGTGAGGGGCGTAAAAAGGGGGGTATCTGACGGACGAACGCGAAACAACATTGCTATTTCACGATGAACCAACAATTAAAAATTTCTTGCACGTTGATCTTTTTACCAATTTCATGACACACTGTGAATCACTAACCTTTTTCACGGCTGCACGTGAAATCAAAAAAGTTGCTCGAAAATACCCTGTACCCCCTCCCCCCCCTTTCATATGTTAATGATACACTGGTACATGCAAACCTGTAGCAGGTTACATTAAAGAAGACGAGCGTCGATTTCGAATAAACATGTCAATAATATTGAAATGTGAAGGTATTGTTGAAGAAAAACCGATGACCTTTGATTCTAATTGGGAAGTATACCACACGTCTTTTTCCTGGCCAATTTTGGTGTTGCTAAAACTAAAACGGAAAGAAACACACATCAGAACGTTAATATAAATTACTGAAAAGTTAATTGAATACAACATACTTTTACATAAATGATATATACTTTTTCAGGAAATTACTTATATTTAGAAAGACATTTGATGCAGACTGTGAAATATTACAACCATCGGAAAACGTGTCCGATAATTCACGACAATGTGATATAAACAATTACAACAATCAGACTACTATTGATAAATATTCTAACAGTACAAATGAAATAGATGTTATACCTTTACATGAAAGACTTGGAAGATATGAAAATGAAAGTAATGGGTATTTGAAAGATAACAAATCACGGCTACAAAATTCATTCAATCCTGCGCAAGCACAAGTTCGAGTGCCAAAGCAACATATACCATGATTTAGGAATATGGTTTTCGATGTTGAACATGTTCTCCTACCTGTCATGCAAATTAAAACAAACTTTGCCAATCTTTATATAGAACGGGAGTTGCAGTGACGACCCATTGGTGGCGGCTTTTGTCTGCTCTACGGTCGGGTTGTTGTCTCTTTGACAAATTCCCCTTTTCCATTCTCAATTTTATGTTTTTATTTAATGAAAAACATCGAAAGTATAATATTATTGTAACGTGTAAACTAACCAAATAAACTTGTCATAACCATATTTTATGTTTTCTCATTATATTTTAATCACCTCTCATAAGATGTATGTGTCAGTTTTATTATTTTCAAATAATAATTCATTATTTTAAGTACAAATAATAGCATTAGCAGCCACGCTTAATTATCTTCATTCAGTTACACAATTGTTCTATGTATTTATTATCTTACATTGATAGAGGAACAGTCAAGACAGAATGTTTCGCGACCTAACAATAAAAAGGTTTCGTTGATTTAAAACAAAAAGGAGGCATGGATAAAATTGTCACATCTCTTCTGAAGTTGACAATTTGGTTATATACCATGTCGACGTTACATTAGAACGGAAATATATCATTTGAATATGCCAACAATGAAGAGAATCACAAATAAGTGGATGAGCGGTTAAAACAACAGAATTATAATTCCTTAATACCATTTCCAAAGGACCAATTTATGTGTTTTTGATTAATTCATAAATATTCAAGCTTATAATGTGTTCAGTATAAAGATCTATCAACTTACGAAAATGATTTAAAATGTAGACACTGACCCTTTAAACTGTTGATTTATCTATTTTCGTGGCTATCAATTTTCGCGCGTTGCTGAAATCTAGTATTCTCATGGATATTTGATTTCGTGGTTTTGCCAATCTGTATACAAAGCTTATTTAAAATATATAAATCATTGAACATTTGAATTTGTGATTCACCTGTGCTAGCAAAACCCAGGTAAATAGGTTTCCAACGATTAATAATAAATCTCCAGTATTTAATGCTTTTTTTTTCTTATTATGTAAACCCGCATAAAACATATAAATACCATGTAGGTACTAGTAGAGATATTATATTGTAAATGAGACATAATACAAAAGAGGGGTAAATCTTTAAGAGGGAAATTCAAACTCATTAATCGAAATTAAACTGGCAACGAAATCTCTAAAAAAGAAACAGACAAACAATAGTACACAAAATCCATCATAGAAAAACGAAAGACTATGCAACGCGAACCCCAGCAAACACTGGATATGTTCTCCGGTGCCACTGAAGGGTAAACATATCATATTCCACATGTGGCATCTTTTGTGTCGCTCATGATAGTAAAAACCCGGTAACAAGTCTAATTTGGTAAGCCACAACAGTGAAAAGGGAATAGGGTTGTAGTTACGATGATAGAACATATCCCCTATCATCTATGAAACGGATATTCCATAACTATCAACCAACTCGTGAAGGCGTCCGTAAAATTTACGACGGGATCGTTTCAACTTTCACCATTAGGAACAACATCCCAGTAATAACAGTTTATTTAGCATTGATTTGAAGTAAAAGGCTGATATAGTTATCGCTTTTTTCTAATGTAATTTATGTTTCTTTTGCGGTAGAGTGAACAAAAAAGAAGATTTCCATTAATAAAATAGATTGATGAACTTGTCTACTCTTAATAACTGAAATTCAAGAAATTAACATTTGCGATTTACCGTATGATCGGAAGACACCTTATGACACCTTATGAATATTTTCTGAGTTAAAAAAAGGAATAAAATTCTGAAGACTTTTTATGTGCTCTTTGCATTTTTTTTTTTCTGCGAAATAGAATTCTTTATAACGTGGGGTAGCAAAATGCTATCGTTGAAAAATATATCACAGTATTGTTAGTCGGGACATGATTATTTAGTACATGATTAGTTGCTTGTACAATGAAAACTATTCATGTCACTTAAGACGACCTTATTAGATAATTGTACATATGTTTACAAAAGAAAAATGTATACATGTATATAGATAGCTCTTCCTGGTTCAACTTTTAAGATAATGTATTTGATCCAGAAATGTCATTGGTGTCATGTTTTAATTTGTCTTCCCCATTCAAGTTTATTTCTTTTTTAAAAAGTATGTAGTAAAGGCAACAGTAGTATACCGATGTTCAAACTCATAAATCCATGGACAAAAAACTAAATCGGGGTAACAAACTAAAACTGACGGAAACGCATAAATATAAGAGGAGAACAACGACACAACACTACAATGTAACTAACACACACAGAAACGGACCAAGCATCAGACAAAATCCCACGAAAATAACAAATATAACATCAAAACCAAATACATGAATTTGGGATAGACAAGTACCGTGACACGTCTTATCGCAATGTCAATTTACACTCAAAAATAAGAGAAAACAAACGACGCAACGTTAAACTGTAACACACACAGAAACGAACTATAATATAACAATGGCCATATTCCTGACTTGGTACAGAACATTTTTAAAGGAAAAATGGTGGGTTGAACCTGGTTTTGTGGCATGCTAAACCTCGCACTTAAATGGCAATGTTAAATATAACATAGAAATGACAACATAATATTACAGGACTACAATACAAATAAATAGGAAAACGTTTAGACAAAGAAACACATGATTAATGAATAACAAAAAGCATCGGTTTAAAATTTAATACGCCAAAAACGCGCCTCGTCCACACAAGACTCACCAATGACGCCCAGATATAAAAAAGTAAAATCACAAAAATACTGAACTCAGAGGAAAATCAATTCGGAAAGTCCATAATCACATGGCAAAATCAAATAACAAAACGCATCAAAAACGAATGGACAAGAACTGTCATATTCCTGACTTGGTACAGGCATTTTCAAATGTAGAAAATGGTGGATTGAACCTGGTTTTATAGCTAGCTAAACCTCTCACTTGTATGACAGTCGCATCAAATTCCATTATATAGTCACCGATGCGTGAACAAAACAAACAGACATAATAGGTAAAAATGTCAAAAATAGGGGTACAGCAGTCAACATTGTGTTATCATCTTAATCACTATAAAAACAACAAATGTAACGAAGAAGCACAAAAAGGCATACATCAAATTAACATCCTCATTTTGATTATATTATACGATTATATTTGTCTATGTAAAATGCACCCATCAAGGAAGGAGGGTATGGGTACTGGTGTAAAATTGCGCGTTTGAAATTCGCACAGGTAGACATGAAATAATTTTGTCGTTCAAAGTATGACGGGATGCATAAATACAGTCACGCAAAATAGATATAACAAACACTGACTTAGCAGTTAAAGTAATAATAATAAATAGAATAATAGTGTGGTTCAAAGTATGACGTGATACATAAGTACAGAGTCACGTTAAATGTATATCACAAAAAAAGTTGGTTAACAGTAAAAGTAATATTAATGAATAAAATAATTTTGTCATTCAAAGTATGACAAGATACATAGGTACAGAGTCACATCATAAAATAATTTTGTCATTCAAAGTATGACAAGATACATAGGTACAGAGTCACATCATAAAATAATTTTGTCGTTCAAAGTATGATGGGATATATAAGCACAGAGTTACGTCAAAAGTATATCTCTAAAAACAGACAACAGTAAAAGTAATATTAATAAAGACAAATAAAAGAATAATATAACACGTAATTAAGATGATAAACAACGTCAGTACGCAAAATCTATACTTCAAGACCATCGTGTATTATTTGTGAAGTTGATACGGAATATTTATCAACAAGTTCTGGGTACCTTCCGATGAACTTTTTTAGAAAAAGGACGAGACGTTCTTTGACATACCCCTGGTTCATCAACTTTCTGCACAGACACTGGTGACGTTTTACAAAGTCTGAGTAGGAGCTGCAAGCTCTTGAATACCGAATAAGTTGGGAAATGTATATTCCATATGCAGGTGAAGTTGGTATGTTGCTACTAAGGTGGGGGAAATTGATAATTTCAAAATCAAAATCGTCTCGTTTGTCATAGATTCTGGTACTAAGATGACTGTGTATGTCAAATTCGAGGTATAAGTCTAAAAATGAGGCGGATGAAGCCGTGTCTGTTGTCTCTTTAATTTCTAGTTCTGGTGGATATATTAATGGAACCCAATCAGAAAAGTTTTGATTGTTAATGGAAAGAACATCATCAATATATCTGAAAGTGAAATTAAATAACCTGGCTTCTTTGATCTTCTTGTTTTTGACAAGTGTCTGAAGGAACTCCGATTCATATGAAAACAAGAAGAGGTCAGCAAGGAGAGGCGCGCAGTTCGTTCCCATAAAGATCGAAAGCGAAAAAAAGTACAAAGTTGTACAGCACTGAAGATCAAAAGTTGAAAAAGGTTGTGTCAAATACGGCTAAGTTTGTATGCTTGGGATAAGAACATCCTAATTATTTAGAACACTTAATGCTATTGCAAACAGTAAATTTTATCAAATGAATATAACAGATATACATAATGACACTGAAGTATTAACTCATTACATAAAAAAAACACGAATACATAATGAATGACCAACACAGAATAGACACACCCGACTCAGTCCAGGCCTCAACGCAGTAAATTATGAAGATGACGTCACATACGACGGTGAAAAGGCATTAAAAATTATGTCACATACGATGGTGAAAAGGCATTAAAAATTTGAACATATGAAATTTCTGAAACAGCAGAAAAATTACGTCACATATGAAAAACTATATCTCAAAAGTAAGATAGAATTAGGATTGATTAAAGATTAAAATAGAACTAAATACTGATATTGCATTTAAACACAATGCATATTGCAATACTTATTAATAGCAGTTAACTATAATATGTATATGTGCAGTTTGTTATGAATCCAACTTCAAACTTAAATTATCGTACAGATTATGTTGACCAAAATTAAATCTAATAAATGACGGCGGTGATTAATTTTTGTTTCCATAACACATAAATATAATAGAAAAGACGTCAACACATTTGACAAAATCCGATGAGAATTACAAATATAACATTAAACATTTAAACTAAATACATGAGTTTGGGATAGACAAGTACCGTAACACGTCTTATAGTAATGCGAATTCACACTCAGCAAAACAGTCACAATCGGGTATAAGTCACGTTTGGTAATTAAAAGATTAGACGACATAATGACAAACCACAATCTACCATGTGGTAAAAATGTCCTTAGCTAGTTTGGTTAAACACACATCGTATGGATCCACCAATTCGTGATGGTGTCCATAAAATTTACGGAGTGTCAATTTTAATCTGTCCTCCTCATAACTTTGTTGGAGAAGTTTCTGCGTAAGTAGCACACTCCTGTATATGAAGTCCGTATAGTGTGAACAAGCACGTGAATAACGTATCAATTGTGATATGTAAACACCATACGAAGGGGCAGATGGTATGTTACTGCTGGGAAATGGGAAATTGATAATTTTTTTCTGCGAAATAGAATTCTTTATAACGTGGGTAGCAAAATGCTATCGTTGAAAAATATATCACAGTATTGTTAGTCGGGACATGATTATTTAGTACATGATTAGTTGCTTGTACAATGAAAACTATTCATGTCACTTAAAACGACCTTATTAGATAATTGTACATATGTTTACAAAAGAAAAATGTATACATGTATATAGATAGCTCTTCCTGGTTCAACTTTTAAGATAATGTATTTGATCCAGAAATGTCATTGGTGTCATGTTTTAATTTGTCTTCCCCATTCAAGTTTATTTCTTTTTTAAAAAGTATGTAGTAAAGGCAACAGTAGTATACCGATGTTCAAACTCATAAATCCATGGACAAAAAACTAAATCGGGGTAACAAACTAAAACTGACGGAAACGCATAAATATAAGAGGAGAACAACGACACAACACTACAATGTAACTAACACACACAGAAACGGACCAAGCATCAGACAAAATCCCACGAAAATAACAAATATAACATCAAAACCAAATACATGAATTTGGGATAGACAAGTACCGTGACACGTCTTATCGCAATGTCAATTTACACTCAAAAATAAGAGAAAACAAACGACGCAACGTTAAACTGTAACACACACAGAAACGAACTATAATATAACAATGGCCATATTCCTGACTTGGTACAGAACATTTTTAAAGGAAAAAATGGTGGGTTGAACCTGGTTTTGTGGCATGCTAAACCTCGCACTTAAATGGCAATGTTAAATATAACATAGAAATGACAACATAATATTACAGGACTACAATACAAATAAATAGGAAAACGTTTAGACAAAGAAACACATGATTAATGAATAACAAAAAGCATCGGTTTAAAATTTAATACGCCAAAAACGCGCCTCGTCCACACAAGACTCACCAATGACGCCCAGATATAAAAAAGTAAAATCACAAAAATACTGAACTCAGAGGAAAATCAATTCGGAAAGTCCATAATCACATGGCAAAATCAAATAACAAAACGCATCAAAAACGAATGGACAAGAACTGTCATATTCCTGACTTGGTACAGGCATTTTCAAATGTAGAAAATGGTGGATTGAACCTGGTTTTATAGCTAGCTAAACCTCTCACTTGTATGACAGTCGCATCAAATTCCATTATATAGTCACCGATGCGTGAACAAAACAAACAGACATAATAGGTAAAAATGTCAAAAATAGGGGTACAGCAGTCAACATTGTGTTATCATCTTAATCACTATAAAAACAACAAATGTAACGAAGAAGCACAAAAAGGCATACATCAAATTAACATCCTCATTTTGATTATATTATACGATTATATTTGTCTATGTAAAATGCACCCATCAAGGAAGGAGGGTATGGGTACTGGTGTAAAATTGCGCGTTTGAAATTCGCACAGGTAGACATGAAATAATTTTGTCGTTCAAAGTATGACGGGATGCATAAATACAGTCACGCAAAATAGATATAACAAACACTGACTTAGCAGTTAAAGTAATAATAATAAATAGAATAATAGTGTGGTTCAAAGTATGACGTGATACATAAGTACAGAGTCACGTTAAATGTATATCACAAAAAAAGTTGGTTAACAGTAAAAGTAATATTAATGAATAAAATAATTTTGTCATTCAAAGTATGACAAGATACATAGGTACAGAGTCACATCATAAAATAATTTTGTCATTCAAAGTATGACAAGATACATAGGTACAGAGTCACATCATAAAATAATTTTGTCGTTCAAAGTATGATGGGATATATAAGCACAGAGTTACGTCAAAAGTATATCTCTAAAAACAGACAACAGTAAAAGTAATATTAATAAAGACAAATAAAAGAATAATATAACACGTAATTAAGATGATAAACAACGTCAGTACGCAAAATCTATACTTCAAGACCATCGTGTATTATTTGTGAAGTTGATACGGAATATTTATCAACAAGTTCTGGGTACCTTCCGATGAACTTTTTTAGAAAAAGGACGAGACGTTCTTTGACATACCCCTGGTTCATCAACTTTCTGCACAGACACTGGTGACGTTTTACAAAGTCTGAGTAGGAGCTGCAAGCTCTTGAATACCGAATAAGTTGGGAAATGTATATTCCATATGCAGGTGAAGTTGGTATGTTGCTACTAAGGTGGGGGAAATTGATAATTTCAAAATCAAAATCGTCTCGTTTGTCATAGATTCTGGTACTAAGATGACTGTGTATGTCAAATTCGAGGTATAAGTCTAAAAATGAGGCGGATGAAGCCGTGTCTGTTGTCTCTTTAATTTCTAGTTCTGGTGGATATATTAATGGAACCCAATCAGAAAAGTTTTGATTGTTAATGGAAAGAACATCATCAATATATCTGAAAGTGAAATTAAATAACCTGGCTTCTTTGATCTTCTTGTTTTTGACAAGTGTCTGAAGGAACTCCGATTCATATGAAAACAAGAAGAGGTCAGCAAGGAGAGGCGCGCAGTTCGTTCCCATAAAGATCGAAAGCGAAAAAAAGTACAAAGTTGTACAGCACTGAAGATCAAAAGTTGAAAAAGGTTGTGTCAAATACGGCTAAGTTTGTATGCTTGGGATAAGAACATCCTAATTATTTAGAACACTTAATGCTATTGCAAACAGTAAATTTTATCAAATGAATATAACAGATATACATAATGACACTGAAGTATTAACTCATTACATAAAAAAAACACGAATACATAATGAATGACCAACACAGAATAGACACACCCGACTCAGTCCAGGCCTCAACGCAGTAAATTATGAAGATGACGTCACATACGACGGTGAAAAGGCATTAAAAATTATGTCACATACGATGGTGAAAAGGCATTAAAAATTTGAACATATGAAATTTCTGAAACAGCAGAAAAATTACGTCACATATGAAAAACTATATCTCAAAAGTAAGATAGAATTAGGATTGATTAAAGATTAAAATAGAACTAAATACTGATATTGCATTTAAACACAATGCATATTGCAATACTTATTAATAGCAGTTAACTATAATATGTATATGTGCAGTTTGTTATGAATCCAACTTCAAACTTAAATTATCGTACAGATTATGTTGACCAAAATTAAATCTAATAAATGACGGCGGTGATTAATTTTTGTTTCCATAACACATAAATATAATAGAAAAGACGTCAACACATTTGACAAAATCCGATGAGAATTACAAATATAACATTAAACATTTAAACTAAATACATGAGTTTGGGATAGACAAGTACCGTAACACGTCTTATAGTAATGCGAATTCACACTCAGCAAAACAGTCACAATCGGGTATAAGTCACGTTTGGTAATTAAAAGATTAGACGACATAATGACAAACCACAATCTACCATGTGGTAAAAATGTCCTTAGCTAGTTTGGTTAAACACACATCGTATGGATCCACCAATTCGTGATGGTGTCCATAAAATTTACGGATTGTCAATTTTAATCTGTCCTCCTCATAACTTTGTTGGAGAAGTTTCTGCGTAAGTAGCACACTCCTGTATATGAAGTCCGTATAGTGTGAACAAGCACGTGAATAACGTATCAATTGTGATATGTAAACACCATACGAAGGGGCAGATGGTATGTTACTGCTGGGAAATGGGAAATTGATAATTTTTTTCTGCGAAATAGAATTCTTTATAACGTGGGGTAGCAAAATGCTATCGTTGAAAAATATATCACAGTATTGTTAGTCGGGACATGATTATTTAGTACATGATTAGTTGCTTGTACAATGAAAACTATTCATGTCACTTAAGACGACCTTATTAGATAATTGTACATATGTTTACAAAAGAAAAATGTATACATGTATATAGATAGCTCTTCCTGGTTCAACTTTTAAGATAATGTATTTGATCCAGAAATGTCATTGGTGTCATGTTTTAATTTGTCTTCCCCATTCAAGTTTATTTCTTTTTTAAAAAGTATGTAGTAAAGGCAACAGTAGTATACCGATGTTCAAACTCATAAATCCATGGACAAAAAACTAAATCGGGGTAACAAACTAAAACTGACGGAAACGCATAAATATAAGAGGAGAACAACGACACAACACTACAATGTAACTAACACACACAGAAACGGACCAAGCATCAGACAAAATCCCACGAAAATAACAAATATAACATCAAAACCAAATACATGAATTTGGGATAGACAAGTACCGTGACACGTCTTATCGCAATGTCAATTTACACTCAAAAATAAGAGAAAACAAACGACGCAACGTTAAACTGTAACACACACAGAAACGAACTATAATATAACAATGGCCATATTCCTGACTTGGTACAGAACATTTTTAAAGGAAAAAATGGTGGGTTGAACCTGGTTTTGTGGCATGCTAAACCTCGCACTTAAATGGCAATGTTAAATATAACATAGAAATGACAACATAATATTACAGGACTACAATACAAATAAATAGGAAAACGTTTAGACAAAGAAACACATGATTAATGAATAACAAAAAGCATCGGTTTAAAATTTAATACGCCAAAAACGCGCCTCGTCCACACAAGACTCACCAATGACGCCCAGATATAAAAAAGTAAAATCACAAAAATACTGAACTCAGAGGAAAATCAATTCGGAAAGTCCATAATCACATGGCAAAATCAAATAACAAAACGCATCAAAAACGAATGGACAAGAACTGTCATATTCCTGACTTGGTACAGGCATTTTCAAATGTAGAAAATGGTGGATTGAACCTGGTTTTATAGCTAGCTAAACCTCTCACTTGTATGACAGTCGCATCAAATTCCATTATATAGTCACCGATGCGTGAACAAAACAAACAGACATAATAGGTAAAAATGTCAAAAATAGGGGTACAGCAGTCAACATTGTGTTATCATCTTAATCACTATAAAAACAACAAATGTAACGAAGAAGCACAAAAAGGCATACATCAAATTAACATCCTCATTTTGATTATATTATACGATTATATTTGTCTATGTAAAATGCACCCATCAAGGAAGGAGGGTATGGGTACTGGTGTAAAATTGCGCGTTTGAAATTCGCACAGGTAGACATGAAATAATTTTGTCGTTCAAAGTATGACGGGATGCATAAATACAGTCACGCAAAATAGATATAACAAACACTGACTTAGTTAAAGTAATAATAATAAATAGAATAATAGTGTGGTTCAAAGTATGACGTGATACATAAGTACAGAGTCACGTTAAATGTATATCACAAAAAAAGTTGGTTAACAGTAAAAGTAATATTAATGAATAAAATAATTTTGTCATTCAAAGTATGACAAGATACATAGGTACAGAGTCACATCATAAAATAATTTTGTCATTCAAAGTATGACAAGATACATAGGTACAGAGTCACATCATAAAATAATTTTGTCGTTCAAAGTATGATGGGATATATAAGCACAGAGTTACGTCAAAAGTATATCTCTAAAAACAGACAACAGTAAAAGTAATATTAATAAAGACAAATAAAAGAATAATATAACACGTAATTAAGATGATAAACAACGTCAGTACGCAAAATCTATACTTCAAGACCATCGTGTATTATTTGTGAAGTTGATACGGAATATTTATCAACAAGTTCTGGGTACCTTCCGATGAACTTTTTTAGAAAAAGGACGAGACGTTCTTTGACATACCCCTGGTTCATCAACTTTCTGCACAGACACTGGTGACGTTTTACAAAGTCTGAGTAGGAGCTGCAAGCTCTTGAATACCGAATAAGTTGGGAAATGTATATTCCATATGCAGGTGAAGTTGGTATGTTGCTACTAAGGTGGGGGAAATTGATAATTTCAAAATCAAAATCGTCTCGTTTGTCATAGATTCTGGTACTAAGATGACTGTGTATGTCAAATTCGAGGTATAAGTCTAAAAATGAGGCGGATGAAGCCGTGTCTGTTGTCTCTTTAATTTCTAGTTCTGGTGGATATATTAATGGAACCCAATCAGAAAAGTTTGGATTGTTAATGGAAAGAACATCATCAATATATCTGAAAGTGAAATTAAATAACCTGGCTTCTTTGATCTTCTTGTTTTTGATAAGTGTCTGAAGGAACTCCGATTCATATGAAAACAAGAAGAGGTCAGCAAGGAGAGGCGCGCAGTTCGTTCCCATAAAGATCGAAAGCGAAAAAAAGTACAAAGTTGTACAGCACTGAAGATCAAAAGTTGAAAAAGGTTGTGTCAAATACGGCTAAGTTTGTATGCTTGGGATAAGAACATCCTAATTATTTAGAACACTTAATGCTATTGCAAACAGTAAATTTTATCAAATGAATATAACAGATATACATAATGACACTGAAGTATTAACTCATTACATAAAACAAACACGAATACATAATGAATGACCAACAAAGAATAGACACACCCGACTCAGTCCAGGCCTCAACGCAGTAAATTATGAAGATGACGTCACATACGACGGTGAAAAGGCATTAAAATTATGTCACATACGATGGTGAAAAGGCATTAAAAATTTGAACATATGAAATTTCTGAAACAGCAGAAAAATTACGTCACATATGAAAAACTATATCTCAAAAGTAAGATAGAATTAGGATTGATTAAAGATTAAAATAGAACTAAATACTGATATTGCATTTAAACACAATGCATATTGCAATACTTATTAATAGCAATTAACTATAATATGTATATGTGCAGTTTGTTATGAATCCAACTTCAAACTTAAATTATCGTACAGATTATGTTGACCAAAATTAAATCTAATAAATGACGGCGGTGATTAATTTTTGTTTCCATAACACATAAATATAATAGAAAAGACGTCAACACATTTGACAAAATCCGATGAGAATTACAAATATAACATTAAACATTTAAACTAAATACATGAGTTTGGGATAGACAAGTACCGTAACACGTCTTATAGTAATGCGAATTCACACTCAGCAAAACAGTCACAATCGGGTATAAGTCACGTTTGGTAATTAAAAGATTAGACGACATAATGACAAACCACAATCTACCATGTGGTAAAAATGTCCTTAGCTAGTTTGGTTAAACACACATCGTATGGATCCACCAATTCGTGATGGTGTCCATAAAATTTACGGAGTGTCAATTTTAATCTGTCCTCCTCATAACTTTGTTGGAGAAGTTTCTGCGTAAGTAGCACACTCCTGTATATGAAGTCCGTATAGTGTGAACAAGCACGTGAATAACGTATCAATTGTGATATGTAAACACCATACGAAGGGGCAGATGGTATGTTACTGCTGAGAAATGGGAAATTGATAATTCGGAAGTTGAAATCGTCCCGTTTGTCATAGATTTTCGTGTGAAGTCGTCCATCTACGTCAATATAGAATTGTTATGGAAGTAATTGGGGATTTGTTTAATATGAAAGTAAGGAAATCTGAGCGAAAAATGAAATACCACAAGGTGGTCACAAAACACCTCTACAAGATACAATATGAAGAGCGCTCGTATACATAGAATACTTTATCGACACGACGGGTGCCACATGTGAAGCAGGATCTGCTTACCCTTTCGGAGCACCTGATATCACCCCAGGTTTTGTCTGTGTTGTGTAACTCTCTCTCTCACTCTTTCTGCACATAAACTTTCCATTTAATAACTTATCAACTGACCTGAAGTCATTGCAAAAAATATGTGTACATTCGGCCGTCAGTATTTTAGTTTTAATTATTTACATTGTCATTTCTAGGCCTTTTGTTACTGATTATGCGATATTGGTTTTGCTCATTAATTAAGGCATACGGTGACCTATAGTTGTTTTGTGTCATTTAACGTCTTGTGGAGATTTGCCTCATTGGCAATCATACCACATCTTCTTTTTATATGTTCTCGTCCTGATAACGTATATGATATTTGACAAAAAACAATATGCTACTAGTGCATGTAATGCATGTAATGATACAACTTACATTCATACAAAAAAAATCGTTTTAACAACTAAAGATTGCCAGACAAATTTCAATGATTAGTAAAACCTATTGGGTCTGTTAAGCTATACGGTCAATAAATATCAAAACAAAAGGGCCATTCAAGTGGTACTATAAAGCACGTACAATGTGTCATATTTATATTCTAACGGTAACTTATTTGTTTATCATTTTGATATATAAAAAACCTAATCTATTGGCACTCCGATCTCAATACATGCAGGATTTACAACGACTCCTTTGTAATTGAGAAAACAAAATAGCTAACATTATCTGACTGAAGATAAATTTTAAACGAAAATATTTATATAAACAATTAATCTCATGAATCAGCACACTTGACTTATGTCGAATTATCTATTTTATCTGTTTTGCACATCGCCACGCACTCAAGGTGTAGTTATCGGTTAAATAAATTGTCAATGGTACACAAAGATGAATAATGTCTTTTAATTGGGATAATAACAGACAATGCTTTTTCTCGCTAGAATTTTGCTTGTGTCATTCTTTGGCAGCTTTTCAGAAAGTCATGGTAAGTGAAAAAAGCAAGATAGATAATAAACACATTCAAAACGTATGCAGTATTTACAGTTGAAGTCCATAAAATTTCTAGTTAATTCACGCCATATTTCATGTATTCAGAATATGACAAAAACAATTTGTATTACCGTTCCTTAAAGGTTCAACACTTTCATTCGATTCATTTTAAAGACATAAAATATCTATATATTTTAATAACAGCACACTCCGGTATGAATCAAATAGCAAAATCAAAAGCTGCAATATCTCACAAACGAATGAAAAACAACTGTCACTTTTTTCACTTTCTACAGGTATTTTTTCATGAAACAAAATGTGGATTAAGCATGGTATATATCTAGCCAAACCTCTCACCAGTATGAGTCGTGATAAAGACACTATAACATGCAATGAATTTACAACGTACGCTTTGTTGAAACCTCTTTTGACCCTCTTTTATCGATTTCTTTTTAATTCAATAAAGAAGCAAATGATACCGATGGTACTTTCAAACTCATGTGCAGACGAAACAAAATGATAGTGCCATTGAACAACGAAAGAAAAAAATAATGGAGAAAAAAATTGGCATCTCTCTTTAAAAAAAAAACCTATTATTTTATTAAAAAACACTTTTATTTTTCCTTGAGACGCATTTTTATTATTTGCAAATTGATTAAATAGCTGATTCAATCATCCCTTGTTCTGACTTTAGTTGGAATAATATCAATTATATTCAATAGAAATAGAATGTTTCAGGCTGCCAAATTTAAATTATGAATATCTAGAAATATGTTTCATTTACGGCCAGTTTGACCAAACATCGATCAATATATGATTCATTTACCATGTTCACACGTTTGGTTTACATTTGTTCATTTCAAGATGTGTATTAAAAGATCGTGTTTCTTTTCTTTTTTATTGTTTATTAAATTAGTCTTGTTGTCTCCACGAGGATCTTATACATGGAGTGATGCCTATGACAACTGTAAAGCCAATGACGGATATCTAGCCTCAGATATAGGCTATAATTCTACAGTTGATTCACAAAAATCTTCCTCCGCATGGGTCGGAAAAGTTGAGCTGACATCGAAATGGCTGCAAATAATGGGTAAGATATGTTAAGACTTGCTTTTCAGTGTGAGTTGATAATAAGTGTTTAGCTCTCTACATGTACTTCACTTTTTTATATATAAATTACAATTTTAGAAGAAAAAAGAATCATAAAGTCTTTAAAGCAAATATTTTGTCCTCTGAAAACGTCGGTTAAGTAAATCAAAGAAAAATTGCATTGCTTCGCATTCTTATATGCGAAATGAATAACAATAATAAAAAGAAGGTGGATTTGACAAGTCAAAAACTTGCACTTAATATTTACAGTTTTTTCACATTGAGTTTAACTTTTATATTATCGTTAGTTTTCAAATGATTTTTCTCCATGATAAACATGATTAACACACGATTACATATTCTGTTTTAACCTTAATGTTTCAATATGAGATAGTTCATGTTATATTGAGTTATTTTTTAAGACTAGAATTCGATTTAGAAACAATATTTCATTGTCTTATAGGTTGTTTTATCTTTAATACTACAAGAGGCAATATATTTCAAGTACCAACAATAGCCTTTTGTGAGATGCAATGTAGTAGTTTTAGGTACTTTGCATTTAGAGTGAGTACTGGTTGTGTATATTGTACTATCGCTTTTTACAGTTAAGAAAGCCATTTTTAAAACGTTAAAACACCTCAACAAATTGTTAAATTACCAATTTGTGTTAATCGAAACGGAGGTAAAAAACGTCATTATAAGACTAAGGTGGGATAATACATATGTCAGTAGAATAACAGAACGAAACACTGCCCACAAATGTACGATTTAGAAATAGGTTAGCAGCATGCTGTTTGAAACTAGGTAGATTCGACAGACAATTACTTAATACTAAAGTCATGAAAGTCTAACATGGACGTATGATAATGTTGACATTTATTGGACATTAACACAGGTTTCATTCAGTCTCTTTTAACAAGTTTTTGCACAGCTTCTATTATTTCCAAAAGTAATATACAATTAAAATATCAATACAATCAAATATATGAAATATATGAAATCAAGCTTAAATAGCTAGCAATTTATAATTGTGTACATTAAATTTTTGACAGGCACAAATTGAACCAGTATGTTTATGTATGTCACAACTGCCTACAAAGTATTCAAACGCGTATTCCTGTGAAAGTGTTCATACTTACAGATTTTTAATCGTTTATAGCAGTAAGTAATATTATAAAAATCTGTTCAATATCGTATTGGTCATGTTCATTGGTATATGAGTTCAGCTCTGTCATACTTTTGTGTATCCATTTACGTATATAAGTTTAGTTTTGCGAATTATTTAGCTTTTTAGTCTAAACTGTTTGAAAATGTTTTCCTCGATAAGTAATTTACAAAATATGTTATTATTGAATATATCAATGGTCGTACTAAAACACACCTATGAATAAAGGTTTCCCTCTTGACACGTAAAATTGATTATAAAATAACTTATCTTGAAATTCAAATAGAGAACAGTATTCAACGAGTGACCGACCATTTTTTTTTTTATATTTGAATTCTTTGAATAGTTATGTTTTGTATTACATTGGCAAAATGAATTTAAAGTAGAAAATGTAAGGAACTATATCTTTTTCTACGAATTCACAATTTCTATTCATCCGTCGTTATCGACTTATTGACAGCGTCTATTGTTGTATTACGTCAGATGAATGAAATAACCACGCTCATTTCACATGTAAAATTAGCGGTTTTTTTTATTTTACTTGTTTGTCTATTAATTATATATATAATTCATTCCAACCAATGTAATAATAGTTAATCAGTTTATGATATTATAGACTTATAAAGTCATATTAAGATGGTTTGAATTTGTTCTAGAGTGACACTTTTTGATCGATACTTCAAGCATTAAATCAGTGGTCGAAAAAATTGAATGCTCAATTTTACTCTATTGTAGGATATTTACGGTCCAAGTCTTATGAAAATGCAATAGGTAATTGTATGTATAGTTCATGTACTACATCGCCAATGCAAATAGATGGTCCTTATGTGGCAAACTGTACGTCTAGTAGTGTACGTGGCGTCTGTGGTAAGTTTAATTATTACAAACTAAATAACAAAAACTCGTGTAGCGCATGCAATTTATTTACTAAATATTAAATAATTGACCTATAGGATGGATAAAATTACATCATCATCATATAACAGAATCTTCTTAGATATCAGATTCGTATAGTGTCTTTTATCTCAGTTTGAAATGATTTGTTTCTGCTATTTATCTTGTCTAGATACTGTTTGACGAACAAACACAAACTGTAAACATGTCACAAAGTATCAACATATTACATATGAATAAAGGTGAAGTTCAGAAAATATGACAATCAAAGGCACAACTATACTAAGAAACGAAAAGATTGAAACAACAGTCAAATTCATACCAAACGTAATCAGTAAATCATGAAAAAGTGGAACAGATACATTGACGCGGAATACCAAGCATTATTAATCAGGGAAAAAAAACGGATCTTACACCACAATAAGGAAATATATGCTACAATAATAGTATAACCCAGTACATTTGAGTCTCTAAATACCGAACAGACGTTCAACCTGCTTTTCAAGTTCAAAACGGTCCCTGTTTGACTAGAGTGAGTTGAAATACAAACATTGCAACGATCACAAAGATATATTGACAAGAAATACATGTATGCAAATAAACTCATTATAGATATTAGGATTGAATTTTTATATTTCTGCCAGATGAGCTTTTCGTCTACAGAAGACTCGTAATTGACGCTCGAATAAAAAAAAATGTTAAAGTCCAAATAAAGTACGAAGTTGAAGAGCATTGACTGCAATTGGTACCCTAGTTATGTTTTATCTTGACAATGTACAAATATGTAACTATTCTAAATTTTCTACAGGCCTTGGAGACCTTGTTGAAGATAAAAACATAGGCTGGACTAATAGTTTGAACGAGTGTATTAAACATTACGGAACATACTTTCCAGAAGATTTCCGAAAAGTCTGTTCCCATGTTTCATCCTCAAGTTGGACAAACATATTTAGACAACATCGTTCGTTTTTCTACACTATATCTTCTAATAATGGTAAGTTTGTTGTTGCATATTTTGCAAAAAAAGTGCAAAAAGGTTTAATATCAATCATGAGACCACCGAACAGGATTTAAAAGAACAAACATAAAATGAAAACCAGTATAGCAAAAACCTTACATTACAAATTAAATCTCAACAGATTACAAAAGCACCAGACACAGAGAAAATAACGAATAAATATATAACAGTATACAAAATTTCTCGCAGTTATAAAAAGCATGCTGAAAGTACATGACATTGTTATTTATTCCCAAAAATTATTAGCCGCATGTATTGATAAACAAAAATATATTTTTATATCTTTTATATCTCTAATTCTAACATGACATCCTTCAAACGCTTTGAGTAACACCCATGGTAAAATATGAATATATTGTTAGGGCTGTTCCGATTGTACTCCCACGTCATATGTGTTATTATGAATGAGCTACCCGACGTCATAGAACAATGACGTCGGAATATAAGCATTTTACGGGAAAATACATGCTTGTGAAACCGAAAATCACCACAACAAGGAAACGTAAACAAATGATGCTAAAATGTGTTATATTAACCCTTTTTGTATACATATGAGACATATAAGTACAATAATCATTTAGATTCATCCAAACTTATCTAAATATGTTATTGTAAATAGTTTAAGCATCATCATTTATTCAGTTCGCTCCGTTATTTTACGTCAATTTAATAGTGGGTTTATTTACGGGAACGGCAAAAAATGCCATCACCTAGAGCGCTTCGATCCAAAACAATTGCCGTATTTGTCCTATTAGAATCGAAATAATTTATGGGGCTTGAGTATATCGTGATTTTACCACGGGCTGTCCCTTTATGCCGATATTTAACCCCTCGCTATCGCTCAGGGTAAAATATTTGTCATAAAGGGCCACCCGTGGTAAAATCACAATATATTCAAGCCCCCATGAACTATTTCTTAAGTATATTTCACCAATCAAAAATAGTTAAGGACACATTTGAAATGTGTAAGGTTTATTCATTATAGTAACGCAAAAAACTTGATTCAAAGAGCCATTTTTCAATCAAAGCTGCATGTTGAATTATTTTCCCAATACATCTTTATACTTTGGCTGTAATTAACAAATCACAAATCACAAGGCTTCTTCTTGTGAAGAAAATAACATAGTATAAAGTTTTCAAATACCTTTCTTCAGATATTATTTTCCTCAGTATTTATAATTTGACTGAATTATTTTCATTGGAGCTTCTAGAAAAATTATCAGCATGACGAGCTACAAACCAGTCAATATTGGCGAAATTTTTTGAAACAATAGCATGAATAGGAAGAGAAACTGTTAACGTTAATCAAAGATGTAACAGATATAAATTTTAAATATCCTAAAAATACTGAACCTTTTCTATTTAAAAAAGACTATGGGTGGATCAAACTTAGTCACAGTCCTATCAATGACCTGTTGTTGTTCTTACTCTTAAAGTGTTGATCTTAGGTAGATCCTGTCGCATAGCCAGTCGTACTTCATCTTATTTTTTGTCATTTCCTTGCATCTACAGGACAGCTGTCACTGTTGCTAATGATTTCAATGTTGCATTTGTTTTATGAGGTGACCAACTAAGGCTCCATTTTTTAAGACAATGTAAAAAGTAAACGCTTTTCTATTCAGAAAAAAGGATAACGTATATTTCTTTCCCTCTGTTTTTATCCCGAAGAAATGTTTTATCTAGATATATTTCAGTAAATATTTGTCATTATTTATCGTTGTTCATCCCAATGAGATTTCTCGCTTGAGCTGGTACGGTGAGTTGAGATGACCAATGATAATCTGTTTATCTTTATTCTATCTATGACGACGTTGTTAATTTCAGTGACAACGCCACTTGTGCACTTAGTTTCTAGCGATAATTTTCATATCACTCAATAAACACTTTTCAGTAAGTAAGATCAACGAAAAATTTCGCAAAACATTTTAAAATAGTGACTTAACATTATACCATTGCCATCTTTGAAACGTATAACCAATTGTTTCAGATGAACTCAGTCACAGAACTCCATTAAAATGTGCTTCAATTAACATAGATAGTCCATATGGATCGAGAGTGGTGAACGATAAAGTGTTACTTACTCAGTTTGTATCCTGCAACACTAGATTACCATATTTCTTATGCGTAACAGGTAAGACATTTTCTTTTATGTTAGAATTCATTGTTCTTTACCAGTATTTAAATGACGCATGAAATCAATGTTATTTATGTCATGTTTATACAGAAGGTCGTTAGACGGGTGTTTTATAGTAGCCCGTTGAATCGTACAAACTTTTTTAGAATTATCTTTCATCCATTTTATGTTTTATAAAGTAGATAATTAAATAATTTCCCACAGACATTCCAGAATGATAACTTAATATCAACAGGGAACTAGTATATTGTTTAGATGCCATCTTGAAATTGTCTCCGGGTGCGAGATTTTCTCGATGCGTTTAAGACCCATTGGTTGTCTTGGGTTGTTTACTGCTTCTTTGTCTGGTTTCTCAAACACATCAAACGAATGGAAAACAGTTGTTATATTTATGACTTTGTACAGGCATTTCTTTATGCAGAAAATAGAAGATTACACCTGGGTTGATAGCTAGCTACATCTCTCATGTGTATGACAGTCGTATATAATCCCATCAATATCCTCTGTTGGCCTTGTGTTGCGTTATCTGTTTTTCTTCCTGTTATGTTTTTATTTTCTCTTTTGTCTAGTTTCTTTTCAAATCTATAATGCCATGTTTATAGTCTGTATTCAATTATGTGATTTTTAAGAAAAGGTAGATTAAAACGGAAAGTGGCATGTTATTATGTACATACTAAACATTTGATATCTTAGTATATCTCTATGCGTGCTATTGCAATTGTACAAATGTGCATGTTCTTAACAGACTATTCCTCGATGACACAAATGAATACTAGTATAACTTTTTAATTTCCTCAAAGTACGTAGTGAAAGCTTATGCTTTGTGGGTTTATATTGTGATTTTTAGAGAGAGAAAAAACATTTGAGGGGGGAGGTGGATAGAAGTGTTCCATTTTTGTCACGAACATGTAAATTGTCAATATCGACTTTATCATCATCTAAATAAAACAGCATGAGTAGCCCATGTACTAGTCCTCTTCATTAGCAGTTCTCGAATGGATATAATTCAAAGAGAGGCGAAAGATCACAAAGGGACATTCAAACTTATAAGTCGAAAATGTAAACTGAAAAAGCCATGGTTAAAAAGACAAACAGACAAACTAAAGTACACCAAACATAAAAAATAGAAAACTAAAGATAGAGCAACACGAATCCCATCAAAATTTGGGGGTTATCTGTGGAAATTCAGAAGGGTCAGCAGATCCTGTAACACATTTGACATCCTTCAACCGTGTTACTCAAACTTGTTTTTAAGTCTTTTTCGGCAGGTCCATTCTGAAAAAAAAATGAGACAGAGTTATAAAAATGACATTTGGAACATAATCGCTATCATATGTTAAACGTATATTCTATAGGGTAACCAACTCGTGATGACGTCCGTAAAATTTATGAAGGGATGAAATCAACCTCACCACTCTTCGTTTAATAAATTCCTTGTAAACACCTACATTCTATCAAATAAATCATAATAGGAAATAAAACCCCTTATATATCGTTATATCTTTATATCGTTAACCGGGAGATATGTACTACATATGCAGGCGATACAGGGATGTTGCTACAAAGAAATGGAAAGTTCGCAATTGGAAAGCTGAAATCACATCTTTTGTCGTAAAGATTTGTTTTAACCGATGCTCATTGTCAGTTTATAGATTTATAGAATTGCAAAAAGCTCGATAGGATAGATGTGGTCAACTCAGTCACTAAATTTTGAATTATTATGTGAGAGACCATCATATACTAGATAAAGCGGATAGTAAAGTTAAATAATACTGCTTACTTCTTTTCTTTCTCGGAAAGAATAGTAACACAGTTGGTTCCTATTGGAATATCGATTGTTTATTGAAAAACACGTGCACTAAGCATAAATAATATGCTGCCAATAAAAAAAAAGCAAACACCAGTTTCAGACAATTTTCTGTTTGAAACAGTGTTGTTTACAGATTAGGATGTATCCCTTCCAAAGACGAGTTGCTTGTACCTACGTCGATCATTCGGCGTTTTCATTTTGTTGGGGTTTCTTTTTTTGTGACAAAAAGCTGGACCGAATCTTTTAAATTATGTTTTAGTTTGGGCTGGGAAATTCTTGTGTAAGGAAAGTCAAATACGTTTGCAAGATGAAAGAGTCTTAGATTGTATATATTCAAAAAGATCTTTTTTAGTATCCACATCTGATTCACGACACCTCTAGAATATGTAGTTTCACAGTAACCTTGAAGCCCGGGTTTAATTGCTGATGAAATTGATATTATTAATTTAAAATGAGGTTTACAAAGTTGACGTTATGTACAAGTGTGTTGGTTGTTATGTTGTAATGTTTATAAAAATGTTTTTTATAGCCATATTTTCTTAATACCATGCATCATGTGACAGTTTATAACCAAAACATTGTACTAGTAATACTTATATCGAGTAAATTTAAATATGCTTTCTCTGATTGCTTTGAAATATAACTTATTTTCTATTACATATTTCATAAACAGATTCCCCACAACTGATTGTTAGTTATTCATCGTCTATCGTGTCTACAGTCGCAAACCAGAACTCTGATAGTGAGTATAATGATTTAAAAAGTAGTTTCGGTCGACAGCAGTAAATTTGTTCCAGGAAAACGTATCAAGGGCACTGTCGACGACCCTTTTCCTCTGCTGATAAACTATTGTTATACTTATATAATAATTCACTCTATCCAATGGCTCAGAGAGAGATATTGTTTTCAAAGTCTCGTATCGACCAATAAAACATCGATAATCAAATAGGACAATGAAGTATTTGACGGCAATACTTAAGTTTCACATTTTCCTTCTAGACAAGGACACTATAAACCAATTCAAGTACCTAATGCTTTGATACAAAATATTATTTATCTATATTCAATTTGTCTATTTTCACTGAACTAGTGCACATGTGTGTTTAAGAGACAACTGAAGCCTGCCTCCTGGTTTGTGATTTTCCTGTTGTGTTGAAGACCTGTTGGTAATCTTGGGCTGTTTTCTGTGTTTTTGGTCGGGCTGGTGTCTCTTATTAGTCCCTGTTTTAGTTTTCAATTTTATTTAGATTTTTAACGTTATTTTTATGATCTGTGGATATCTCGCTTTATAGAAGATATAAATAAATACAAATCAAGACAAAAGAATAGCAACTTCTTCGGATAACCTGATACGAATTCTGAAGTTTCCTTTCAGAATCAATTCCTATAATTGCCCTCCGAAATATTTGATCCTAAACAAGACGTATCGCAGAAAAAGGTGTACTGAAATCGATACACATCAAGTTATCAGTTTATTTTTAAGACGATTTAGATTAACTAATAATCAATTTTGACGAGAAATCCCAAAGTAAATCGATGTGGTCGTATTATTTACCGGCGACACAAGCTAATTTTCTTCTATCTTTTGAAAATATATCGTGCTTTATTTCATTACGTAATTCCTTTTCCTTTTCTTGTCTTGATAGTATGATTTCGAGGTATAAATATAATCTTGTGAATTTGAAAAACGAAACATACAGCAATTCAGGTTAATTTATTAAACTGGACAATATTTTTGCGAAATACCCAAGAGAATGATCAATATAAAACATTTTCTTTCATAAAATATTGATATACATTTATTTCCTTTTAGATGTGAATAAAAGTATACCTACGACAAACGAAAAAGATGTGAAAAACAAAAGCAATACAGGTATTGTCAGATATAAATCACGTTTTTAAACTGTGTTTTACATGTTTACCATATGCCTTCAACCATTGTACTTAATGATAAATGACAAAATTGCAAAAAAGTGAAACGACTTTGAGATCTCCCTATAGAATTTTAGATATAATCAAAGGCCTCATCTTCGCTAGCCAAGGGTTACGATCCACTTATAGAACATGATAGAACAAAATCGCCAAAATAAATTCCGCCAATTTAAAAGTGCACATGCAAATGTATTGAGAAAAGTTTTAAATCCGCCAAAATAACAACCACCAAAATATTTCGTATACCTATTTAATGAAAATCGCGAAATTTTACACCCGCAAAAATAACCCGCTATATACGGTATCATAGCTCACAACTGTTTTATCTTTGAGTACTATAGACTTGATGGGAGATCTTTGATTATCTGTTCCATAGATATTCAAACTTTTTCAGCTTCGAACGATTTAGATTTTGGCGTATTTCATAGCCATATATACCTTCTGCTGACGACCATAAGATTGTGTTTATATGTCTATTTAGTTGTTTTTATAGTATTCAACAAAAATTACGTCTGTATACTATCATAAACAAGCTACTGTCCATGTTTGGTAGAAATCCCAGATATTTGAAGAAAGTTAGAATTTTAAAAACTTTTATCTGCAAAGTGAATTTTATGTTAACTGGTCGTAAAACTGAGTATATATAAGTAAAATTTGGATAAGCAGTGGTTTTTTTTTTACCAAAATTTACTTCTGGATACAAGTTTGGTACAAATCGATGACAGTTTAAGAAAGTTGTTTAAAGTTCAAAAAACTTTAACCACAGAGTAAATATTAATGGACGCCACGCCGACGACGCCAACGACGGAACATAGGATCGCTATGTCTCGCTTTTCACTGGGGTAAAGCTGATGACCGTAACTGCATTCACGGTCATCCCAAGATGTCGGATGAAAAATTAGGTCAGTTTCTGTATTGTCTGTTAAAGTGTTTCTATATCATTTTCTTTACAAATCATACATTGAAACGATGTAAATTTATAAAAGAATCACTCGGAAATCACTAATTACTTCTGAGAAATGTGCATGAAACGGGAAATTCGATTTGAAAAAATCGCCAAGATGACCGTAAATCACAATCGAGATGACCGTAACAGAATCAGCGATTCATAACAAGGCTGACCGTAACTGCTTTTAAGATGACCGTAATTTGTAAATGATGACCGTAACTTTTAAAGGATGACCCTCAATTCTAAGAAATATCCGTATTTATATAACTATTTTTTTGTATCAAATGATTAATCGTGTTGGTATACACATATTAATATGAGAGTTTTATCCTATAGGTAGAAGAAAATAAGACGTGCTTCAAATGCAAAGATTACCATATGTATCTTTTTTACAGTAGAGGGTTCAATTTTTAAAATGAATATGCCAAAAGACATGCAAATGAACAGGAAGGGAAAACATGCTACAAAAGCGCGATAAAATGACACCTTACAAGCATAATGAAAAATATGCGGTGCACAGCCTTCAACTGCTCGACAGAAGATTTTTTTTTGTTTCTGGGATTCCTTTTAATGACATATAATAAATACACATTTTTAAAAATGCCAAAGAATTGCATGTACACCCATTGATATTATATCGTCTTTCATTTTGTCGTGCAAATAAAATAACAGAAATATTTTGAAAATATCATTCGAATAAACTAGTGAAGGTGAGCTCCAGCAAAGTAGATCCTTAAAATAGTATTGTACGAAAAGCGTATCACAAGGCGGAACGTTGTCAATTTGTATATATATACAGAAATGTTATTCATACAGTCAGGATTCTACTTCTTCAAAATTATCTCCCCATTACGCCAGTTCATGCTCACAATCGTAGAAATGGATGCCATTGTAGGGATGACGCTCTGCCAATTTTGATCTTGAAAACTGATAAATCTATCTACATAGCACCATTACGATCGATCGTTATATGTCAGTTATATTTTAAAAGACAAATGTATCTACTAGCTAATGAGCATTAGTTAATGATCTTGTCTGCATTGATTCAACTTAAAAATATTGTCTGTTTGGATGTCAGATGGAATTTTTTGAAAATTCTTAAGCATTTAAAAAAATTATAATTAAATATTTCGTGGAAGGGCAGACTAAACATTTTCAGTGGTTGAAGATTATAAACCCTAGTTATCACACACAAGAAAATCATATTTTTTCGAAGATATCCATTTTCATCATCCAAATTAAAAGACTGTCGTCAAGTACTTTTAGAAAAAAAAATAGCGATTCGAATACACCTACTCTGTTTTTGTGATTCATTAGATAGGTATCTCAATTGACCCATATATTTCATCTTTTTGTACTGTCATTTTTTTACGTTATGAAGTCAACCTGTAGCTTTGATATACAATGTATAATAATGATAGAATCTGAAGCGAGATGCTATATAAAATACTCTTGCTTTGTACGTTTTAAAGACAAAATGTACACCCTAAACATTCCTAACATAAAAAGGTGCACTCGATTTTTCTCTTTTCGATACAATCGTTACCTGTTTTGGGGAATTTTTTCTTGATTCACATAATGGAAGGGCAGACACGAAAATTTCTGAACTAAAAGATTGATATGTTCTCCGTCCGTGATAAAAAAAAAATCGGAGGTTATGCATTTTCTACATCCAACTTATAGATACTATATATAAAAAAGAAGATGTGATATTATTGCCAATGAGGACAGCTATCCAGAAAAGACCAAAAAGACACAAACATTAACAACTATAGGTAACCGTAAGGCCTTCAACAATGAGCAAAGCCCATACCACATAGTCAGCTATAAAAGGCCCCGATTAGAACCATGTCGTCGACTTGATATCTTATTGTTTTTCATTACTATGTAATAGATACATTGAAAACTTATGCAAATGGTGTTTTAAAATAAGAAAATTGTCGTTTTATTTGTTTCTATTAACTTTTTAAAATTTTGTTACTATATCAAACATTACAGTTAACTTTTATCGCTTTCTCGATGAACACAGAGCTTCGATTCTTTTGTTCTATTTCAAAAGTGTTTCCGCCTGCATATATCAAGACAAATTAAGATTTTAATCTGCTTCCTCTGGAACCATACACATGGGCTCGATTACCAAATATTCGTATGTATTATTTATGTTTTTAATGCTCCATTTATTGGCATTATATTTTTCTGGTCTGTGCGTACGTTCGTCCGTTCGTCTGTTTGTTTGTCAGTTTGTCCAGCTTCAAGTTAAATAAAATTGAAACTTAGTACACATTTTCCCTATGGTATGATCTTTTTAATTCTAATGCCAAATTACAGTTTTATCCCATTTTCATAGTCCACTAAACATAGAAAATGATAGTGTAGATGAGGCATCCGTGTACTAGGGACACATTCATGTTTCTTCAAATTTTCGTCGTATCGCTGTCAATTTGTGTTAAAATTCTAACGTCGATATCAATAAATATTTCATTGTTTACGAGAAATATGCAATTTACTATCATTGTTATAAATCCTAAATATGGCCAATTATATTATAGTTTAAAAAAAGAAATTTATGAAACATATTTATATCCGCTAACCGAGCCCCTATTGAGATCGACAAACCCAACAAAAAAGCTTTGAATACAATACGGATATTTCTTAGAATTGATGGTCATCCTATAAAAGTTACGGTCGTCCTATATAAATTACAGTCAGTCTTTACAAATTACGGTCATCCTTTACAAGTTACGGTCATCTTTTCACCAATCACGGTCATCCTTGTTTTATGTTACGGTCATCTTGAAAATATTTTGATTATGATTTACGGTCATCTTAACGATTTTTTCAAATCGAATTTCCCGTTCCATGCACATTTCTCGGAAGTAATTAGTGATTTTCGAGTGATTCTTTTATAAATTTACATCGTTTCAATGTATGATTTGTAAAAAAAATGATATAGAAACACTTTAACAGACAATACAGAAACTGACCTAATTTTTCATCCGACATCTTGGGATGACCGTGAATGCAGTTACGGTCATCAGCTTTACCCCAGTGGCTTTTGTAACAAAAGTTACAGGCTCGATAAAACATGATTTATAAAGAAAACATGGATAGTTGTCTCACAAAGTTATCAATAAAGCAATTTAAACTCGAAAATATAGACTGATGTTTATGAAAAAGAACTTAAGTTATTCGAATTTAGCAGCACTTAACTGATGAGGATAATTTTTTTTTTTTTTTTTTTTTTTTTCAGGTAGTATCATTGGCGGAGTTGTGTGTGGATTAATTGTCCTCGTTGTTATTTCTATTGTACTGGTCATTTTTAAGAAAAGGTATTATCATGACAGTAGATATCTAAAACGCATACACACAAACCATACGATGAAAAACGTTGAAGTTTCCGAAACAATCTGGTTTATATTGATTTACATTTTCAGTGTAAGCTTTCCAAAGAACTTAAGAAAATCAAGTAATAAAATAAAAAAAAACAGATGGTAGTCTGGTTGTTTTAACGTTCAAACAATATCATACAATGAAGACCAACACTGTCTATCACTAAGGATCATTATAAAACCGATAGTGATAAGCAACCCAACAATAAAATGAAAAAAACATTTCAATTATCCAATTGATAAAAAAAAAGAATATAAAGAATGATTGCCAATGAGACAACTCATCACAAGAAACCAAATGTACGGCATAGAAATTTTAAAACATCTTTAAGTCACCATACAGTCTGTTGTGTATATTTTTTCTCGTTTAACTTTTGATTCTCTATAAGCTAAAAGGGTTTACATAAATCAATATAACATTTATTCACAACTAATGTCTTTTAAAAATTTGCAAGTTTCTTTATTGAACCAATGCAAAATAAAATTTGAGTCTTAATAAATTGCATACTTGTATGAGTGAAACATAATCAAACTTGTATGATTAAAACATGATCATACTGTATAATTAAAACATGATCATACCTGTATAATTAAAACATGATCAAACCTGTATAATTAAAACATGATCATACCTGTATAATCAAAACATGATCATACCTGTTTAATTAAAACATGATACTTGTATGATTAAAACATGATACTTGTATGATTAAAACAGGATACTTGTGTAATTGCATTTCAATTATGTAAATTATCTTTTAGATCAGTTTCTATGTGTAGGATGAAAAGTGATGTAAGTGTAACGGAAGAGTTTTCGAATAACGCATCCGCGTCCAATAAAGTTGGTTTAGAAACTAAGGATGATATTGAAAATCAGAAAACAAGAAGTGAACACTTCAGTTATGATGATAGAGTGAATTCTACTCATTTACTTTGTGAAAAGTTACAAAGTGGCGGAAAATATGAAAAGAACATATGTGAAAATGGTTCTGATCATGAAATTGTTGACGAAGCTGACAAACAATCTGACAAACTAGAGGATGGCTCTGATTTTGTTGGCAGCATAAACAATGCACAGGATGGAAAAAAGAGAGCTGCAAGCATTGACTTTAGTTCGGATTTTCTTGAACATGTTGAAGATTCGAATTCATGAACAAACATTTTAAAAAGTTGTTTCCGAATCCCATATTTGAACTTTATGTAACATTTTAAAATTTTATTCTTGTAATTTTTCATTAATAGATACTGTTTCAATTTAAGTTCGCCTTAATCAAAATCAGAGATGTTCTTTCTCTGCTAGTGGTCGTAAGTGCAAATTGAAATGGTCTTACCGCAATTTATTCATCAAACTAAAAACGATATTGAATTTCAGAGGTCTTGAAAAACGCGTTGATTACATTTAATTGAAATAAAAAATGGAAATTAGAAACAAAACAAAAGTGCTATTGTAAAAAAGACACGAAAGGCATCTAATAATAGTATTCTACATTATGCAAGTGAATATCAATACATCTGTTGACATTTCTAGTTTTTTTTTAATATCTAGGGAAAGTTTGTAACTGTTTGAAAATGGAATTGTTATAAGAAAATCTAGTCCAAATAATTATGACGTCTTGGAAGGCCATTTTCAATTTCTGCGACGTCATAATGCTGAAGCCACCATTTTCGGTTGGACTTTGAGAGCATATTTTGCCCTCAACTTTGAGACCCAGTTTAGCCATAAAATGTTCATTGAAGGTTTATTTATTTTGCATATATAAAAATTCTTACCTTTTATGTGTTTGTTTGTGCAAATTTTTTCCAACAAATCCCTTTAGTAATAATAAAATAAGTTACAATTCCATCCGAGGCGGGGACTTGTCGACTGCTTTTTTTAAACGTTTATCTGCTTTCTTTATAGGAGATTATAAAATAAGTTTTGCACCAAACTCGATAAAATTTGAAAGACCCGAATTTCCGGAACTTTTGTATAATATTATCCGGAAATTCAGGTCCGTCAAATTTTACTGAGTTTGGTTCAAAAATATAGTTTATACTCCCAAAATGAAGCATCTTAGAAAAAAATCAGCTAAACGTTTTTATAAAGCAGTAAATTCCCTCTCAATTCCAACTGAAAATATGAGTTCGGCGTTATGACGTCGATGTAAGGCGTCAAAGAAAAAAAATAAGAGCCTTTCAACATGTCATAATTATTTGGACTAAAGAAAATCCACTATATAATATAAATGTCATCTTTAATTGTGTTATACATGTACATATAATGAAAACAATTCAAGATACAACCCATGACACATAAACCGAAAGAGTAATTAAACTGGGACGAATCCAGCTTATCTCATCCGAAAAGTGCCATTGTAAATTTTCCATATAGACTTTATCATCATCTTAACAGAACAGCAAGAGTAGCTCATGAACTATTGCTCTTAATCAGCCGTGTTCGGATAAATATAGTTAAAAGAAAAGGCGAAAGATACCAGATGGACATTCAAACTTATAAGTCGAAAAAAAACTGAAAAAGTCATTACTTAAAAAAATAAAAAGACAAACGGACAAACAAAAGTACACAAAAACTAGAACATAGAAAACTAATGATTGAGCAACACGAATCACAACAACATATGAGGGTGGTCTCGGGGAAGATCCTCAAAGGCATGTGTCATATGAGGGTGGTCTCAGGGAAGATCCTCAAAGGCATGTGTCATATGAGGGTGGTCTCAGGGTAGATCCTCAAAGGCATGTGTCATATGAGGGTGGTCTCGGGGAAGATCATCAAAGGCATGTGTCATATGAGGGTGGTCTCAGGGTAGATCCTCAAAGGCATGTGTCATATGAGGGCGGTCTCAGGGTAGATCCTCAAAGGCATGTGTCATATGAGGGTGGTCTCTGGGTAGATCCTCAAAGACATGTGTCATATGAGGGTGGTCTCAGGGTAGATCCTCAAAGGCATGTGTCATATGAGGGTGGTCTCGGGGAAGATCCTCAAAGGCATGTGTCATATGAGGGTGGTCTCAGGGAAGATCCTCAAAGGCATGTGTCATATGAGGGTGGTCTCAGGGAAGATCCTCAAAGGCATGTGTCATATGAGGGTGGTCTCAGTGTAGATCCTCAAAGGCATGCGTCATATGTGGGTGTTCTCGGGGAAGACCCTCAAAGGCATGTGTCATATGAGGGTGGTCTCAGGGTAGATCCTCAAAGGCATGTGTCATATGAGGGTGGTCTCGGGGGAAGATCCTCAAAGGCATGTGTCATATGAGGGTGGTCTCAGGGTAGATCCTCAAAGGCATGTGTCATATGAGGGTGGTCTCAGGGTAGATCCTCAAAGGCATGTGTCATATGAGGGTGGTCTCAGGGTAGATCCTCAAAGGCATGTGTCATATGAGGGTGGTCTCTGGGTAGATCCTCAAAGGCATGTGTCATATGAGGGTGGTCTCAGGATAGATCCTCAAAGGCATGTGTCATATGAGGGTGGTCTCTGGGTAAATCCTCAAAGGCATGTGTCATATGAGGGTGGTCTCTGAATAGATCCTCAAAGGCATGTGTCATATGAGGGTGGTCTCAGGGTAGATCCTCAAAGGCATGTGTCATCAGTCGATCGTGTTGCTCATGTCAGTACAAACTCGGTTATAAGTCTAATTTGGTAGGTCACATTCTGGAAAAGGGGAAAGAGTAGAAGTAATGAAATTTGGGATATATCCGCTATCATCTGTATATTCTATATCGGAAACCATATCGTGATGGCTTCGTAAAATTTATGAAGGTATAATTTCTGAAACTACTCTTCGTTTAATAGCCTCCTTGTAAGCATTAACCCTCTATCATATAAATCATAATATGAAATACAAGCTCTTGTATATCGTTATAACCGGGAGATATGTACTACTTATGCAGGCGATACTTAAATGTTGATACATAGAAATGGAAAGTTCTCAATTGGGAAGATGAAATCACATCTTTACAAATAGTCAAAACAAGAAGAAGACTTAGCTGTATATGTTGTATCATATACCTCAATCTCGATAGGAATATATAGTTATCAAAGGTACCAGGATTATAATTTAATACGCCAGACGCGCGTTTCGTCTACATAAGACTCATCAGTGACGCTCAGATCAAAATAGTTGTATAAAGCCAAACAAGTACAAACTTGAAGAGCATTGAGGACCCAAAATTCCAAAAGTTGTGCCAAATACAGCTAAGGAAAGGTGTGTTTAACATAGTGACTAAATTTTGAATTATTTAGTGAGAGATCATCATATACTAGAATATAGCGGAATGTAAAGTTAAGGTATTCTCTCATATGAATAAAGGAACAAGTCGACAAGAAGAGGCCGGGGCACAGTTGGTTCCCATGAATGCCGATTGTTTGTTGGAAACACGTCCCCTAAACGTTAAAAATACGTTGTCACTCAAAAAAGTTAAACTCTGGATAACATACGTTTCAGAAAAAAAATGTTTGAAGCAGAGCGTTTATTTTGCAAATTAGGTCATTCGGTGTTTATTATTATTATTATTTTTTGTCTTTTGTGAAAAAAAGAAAGCAGGACCGACTCCGTCAATTTATATTTTAGTTTGGAATTGGAAATATTTGAATAAGGAAAGTCAAATGTTAATAATCCTGCAAGGTGAAAGAGGTAAAGATTGTATATAGTAACGCAGCATCTAGAATATGTAGTTTCACAAACTACATATTCTAGAGGTAGCACAAAAACTTTGAAGCCCGGCTATGATTGCTGATAAAATTGCTGATAACAATTTAGAAGGGAGTTTTACTAAGTTGACGTTATACAAGTGTCTCGGTTGTTTTGTTGTAATGTTGTCAATTTTTTTTTATATTACTTGTTTTCTGCTGTGAGTTAAGCCAATTGCAACGGGTTTTTAAAGTATGTTTTGATCACCTGATGTGCTGGTACACCACTGCCCAAGACGCTTACAAATACGTTCAGCTCATCACATACTTCGTGTGTGTCCAAAGTTCGGAGTACGAGGTTGCTGTTAAACATGTCTTCCATAATTATTTGTTAAAATAAAAAATTAAATTTTATTAATTGGGCTTTTAGCTTCTCGTTTGGGTTGTTTCATATTTTGCTTGTCGTTTTATGTTACAGCCGACTATACAGTATGGGTTGTTTTTGTTGAAGACCGTATAGAACTACTACGACGTTAAGCATCCATCCGTCATCCTCATAATGAAATATAGTATTTTGCTATTTATTACTTATTATTTTTTCCTCCAAGATAAGAAGAATTTATCGTCACAACAAAGTAAATATGGACTTAAACCCCGAATCATCAATGCTTGCAATACTCTTTTTTCTATCCTGGGCATTGTGTGTAAGAGAGGGACGAATGAAATTATGATCAAATAATTGTTATGAAAACAAAATGTCAAAGTGGCTTGGTACTTAAAGCTTCATGGTGCCAAGAATGATATCCTTTGCATGATTAAAATTTTATGATTTTTTATTTATCAAGCGTATGAACAATTAACCTAACTTAAATTAATATATGTAATAAAAAGAAAATATTTCAGGATCTTTCTCTTACATATTCAAACAATTGTTGAGAAAAAATATTTGTGACTTTATGTCCTGCGACATTTTGTCCTGTGACAATATGTCCTGTGACTTTTTGTCCTGTGACTTTATGTCCTGTGACTTTATTTCCTGTGACTTTTTGTCCTGTGACTTTCTGTCCTGTGACTTTTTGTCCTGTGACTTTCTGTCCTGTGACTTTATGTCCTGTAACTTTATTTACTGTGACTTTTTGTCCTGTGATTTTTTTGTCCTGTAACTTTTTGTCCTGTGACTTTATTTCCAGTGACTTTTTGTCCTGTGACTTTATTTCCTGTGACTTTTTGTCCTGTGACTTTATTTCCTGTGAATAATTTAATTTTGGATGTAACGCGTCTTCTGATTGGCTGACGTTATTTTGTTATCAGGCCATAGACATAATTTAGTCATGTGACCGTGACGTCAACGTTTTTTCATGGTTTTCTACGGTTTAAAATGGAATTTAAATTATAAGAAATGACTGTAATATTTTTTTCTGTCTATTCGAAATATCATAAAAAATGACGTGCACACTGTTAAATAACCCGCTACGCGCGTTATTCAGTGTGCACCAAATTTTTTATGTTATTTCTTCATAGACAGAAAAAATACTACAGTCATTCCTTAAATAAAAGAAGATGTGGTATTATTGCAAATGAGACAGCTGTCCACAAGAGACCAAAATGACACAGACATTTAAACTATACGTCACCGTACCTGACATAAGATTGAGCAAGCCTGCAACAAAACACAGTATTTCTTTTTCCTTCAGTACCAATAATGTTAGGACAGCACTAGTCAAAGCTGCTACAAATGACACAAGATAGACATAGGAAGATGTGGTATGAGTGCAAATGAGACAACTCTCCATCCAAGTCACAATTTATAAAAGTAAACCATTATAGATTACATTAGTCGTATTTGGCATAACTTTTTGGAATTTTGGATCCTCAATGCTCTTCAACGTTGTACTTGTTTGACTTTATAAATATTTTGATATGAGCGTCACTGATGAGTCTTCTGTAGACGAAACGCGCGTCTGGCGTACTAAATTACAATCCTGGTATCTTTTATAACTATTTACACTACTGGGTCGATGCCACTGCTGGTGGACGTTTCGTTCCCGAGGGTATCATCAGCCCAGTAGTCAATACTTCGGTGTTGACATGAATATCAATTATATGGTAATTTTTATAAATTTCATGTTTACAAAACTTTGAATTTATCGAAAAACTAAGGATTTTCTCATCCCATGCAAAGATTACCTTAGCCGTATTTGGCATAACTTTTTGGAATTTTGAATCCTCAATGCTCTTCAACTTAGTACTTGTTTGGCTTAATAAATATTTTGATATGAGCGTCACTGATGAGTCTTATTAAGTCTGTCTGGCATACTAAATTATATATTGGTACTTTTGATATCTATATAGACTATAGGTCAATGTACGGCCTTCAACACGGAGCCTTGGCTCACACCGAACAACAAGCTATAAAGGGCCCTAAAATTACTAGTGTAAAACAATTCAAACGGGAAAACATCTATATAAAAAAAAAACGAGAAACGAAAAACACGTATAAATTACATAAACTACTGTACATCAGATTCCTGACTTAACTACAGGTGTAACTATTTGCAGCGGAATTAAAAGTTTTAATGGTATCAATCCTTCTACTTTTTTTCTTAGACAAAAGTATACATTTGTAACATCACAACAAGGTAAATATCAATTGGAAGACTTAACTCAATAAAAAAAACTTAAATTAACAAAGATG
>CM034362.1:60834108-60910982 GCA_019925275.1 Mytilus edulis
TCCATTCTGATATAAATGTAGCCTGAATGAAAAAAACAAAGAATGAATTGTTTGACAACTTTATACAAGTGTTGATCTTATTCAATCTATTCCCTTAAGAATGTGCCAAGTCTTTATATTATCTTTTGATTCTTGCTTCAGAACTTTCAATTTTTTAAATGATTTTAAACTGGTGCTGTACTTGTACAATACTACATGTTGTAGGTTCTTACACGTCAGATTGAAAAATGTTGTATCAACTAAGCACACATACAATACATGTATCCATGATCAGACATCATTTGAGCTGCTTCGAATAGAAATCAACCTTAAGCAAATCAACATCAATCAAGTCATTACATCTGTTTACCTTTTTCGGTTTTGAAAAGAACATTCAATGGAAAGTCTGGGACTGTTTTGAAACTTGAATTGTTAATCGAATGGTACAAAATGGATCAAACTTCATCTTTTATTTCATAATGACTCATTGTAAATGTATTATGTATGTGAATGTTCCAAAATCAATCAGAGTCTTATACATGTACAAATTTATGTACACTTAAGATAAAATTGAGAATGGAAATGGGGAATGTGCCAAAGAAACAACAACCCGACCACAGAGCAGACAACAGCAGAAGGTCACCAACAAGTCTTCAATGCAACGAGAAATTCCTGCCCCCGGAGTTGTCCTTTAGCTGGCCCCTAAACAAATATATACTAGTTCAGTGATAATGAATGCCATACTAAACTCCAAATTGTACACAAGAAACTAAAAGTTAAAATAATACAAGACTAACAAAGGCCAGAGGCTCCTGACTTGGGACAGGCGCAAAAAATGCGGCGGGGTTAAACATGTTACATGTATGCATAAGGTTGATTTCTATCTGACGCAGCTCATTAAATAGCAAAAGTTTTAAAGTAACCTAAATTTGATGTCATTTTCTAAAACTACATTTGTATCTTGTCATATGACTGAAGTAATAAATTATATTGTAAACAATTTGTATCATTTCTTCTTCACATAGTATGATTTGCTGTGGCCAAAAAATGAAAATTTCCTGGACTCGCCTGCAAATTTTTTTGAGATACATGAAGTATGGTACATTTTGTAACTTAAAAGTTAAACATACATGCACCAATAACCTTTCAGGAGCTCACCAAGCAGCACCTGCCTCATATATCTACATGTAATGATGTATGCATTAATCATCATAATAACAATGCCTTTTCCTTTTAAACCATATTTTAAGTAATATTTGACATAAGTTGTAGCTGTTGCTTTACCTCTGATGTTTCATAAAATGGAGGCTTGAATTCTGCAGGAACTTCGCCTTTGTATGATTTTTCCAGGATCCAGGCAAGTGATGCTTGTAACTTTGCCTATAAAATTATACGATAATAATATAGTGAGATTCTCACAACGTTTTTATTGTGTTGAAATAATCATTATTGCATGTTTGGGTTAGTATATATATTGCCAATTTCAATTTTTTTTTTCATCCTTTCAAAATAAAGCGAAATTCTGACAGTCAGGGGTACTACTTATGCAAGTAATTTTTATTTACTTGAAGAAGTAAAAAAAAATATACACACATAAGTAAATTTGTAGGATACTTATACAAGTGAATTTTATTTACTTGTATACATGTAGGTAAAAAAAAAATTGCCGTAGTTATGTCCCTTAGACATTCAGAATTTTTTACTTGTATAAGTAAAAAGTCATCCTTTCTTCTTTTCTTGAATTGTTAAGATTTCTGTGCTCTAATACATGTAGAATTTTAAATTGTGTACCCTTTGCAGACAGTCTTTACTAATCATTTAAGCGTAATTTCATGGACAATGAAAATCCCATTTGTCTGTTATCTTCATAACACTGCTCATTTACAAGCCTCACAGGAGCAACTTTTGAAGGCCTTGCGCAAATATACCAGATCTTTGCTCAATCAGTTTTTTTGATGAATTAATGAGATGAAACATTGAACTTTAATGGAAAAAATTTAGCAAACCTGGGAAAAATCATTAAAGGCATGATTTTACATTTCAAAACTTGAGGTTTTTTGTGGGAATGTAAGAAAAATTTACTTATACAAGAAAAATTTTGAGAAAATAAGGGGAGATTATTCAAATATTATTTATTTACTTATAATTATAATATGTGTATATATTTTTTTACTTCTTTAAGTAAATAAAATTAACTTGTACAAGTAGTACCCCTGACTGTCTGACATTTTTTTTATGTTGAATAAATCTCATTCATGTTTGGGTAAGTCATGTACAAATGATGTAAGTGTATTGCTATTATATTTTTTTTCAAAAGTGAAAACAATTATCTGTCATGTTATTTATTAGAAATCTCAAGGTTTTACTCATACCAAGCTTAATACATGCAGTATAATGTATTGTGTTAAAAGATTATTAATAACATAAATTCATAAAAATACAATTTAATATCATAAATTATACAAAAGTGCTATGGAGTGAATATTGAACCATTTACAATTGTATATTTCAAAGTAAAATCAAACAAAAATCATGATTCTGAAACACACAACAATTATTAATGCCAAATTTATCTGTATATGAATACCATGAATACCAATTGGCAGTATTCCTTTAATAATTAACAATAAATAACTTTACTATCAAATTAATAAAAAAAACATTTCAACAAATAATTCCCTGATTTTTAAAAAAATAAGGAGAGCTTTGGTGTAGTGGTTAGCTCATCGGACTACTTACATGACGAACACAAAGGTTCCTAATTCTATCCCTCTTTTCATATAGGTGAAAAATATAGGGACTGAATTTTCAGCTCTCCCTTGACACCATTTACAAGGATGGTCTTGAAAAAGGATGACCGTTTGTCGAAAGAGGGCCATAAATGGCTGACCTGTGTTAACATGGTTAAGAGAGAGCCATATCTCTTGAACATAAAAGACACACTTGTAGATTTCGGAAAAGAGGACCTGAGCAGAAATACACTTTACGCTATTTGGAAAACTGTCCAGCTTTACACGAGAATTTTACCGCTTGAACTTTTGACGTCATACAATAATTAGTTTCCCATTGAGGTGTCAGATATTTTCGGTATCAGGTCTGTTAAAATTAAATTCATGAAATTGGGCGCAAACATGTAGAGTGCGAACACAACTTTGGGTGCGAACATGTAGGGTGCAAAAGTGAAAGGGGGCGAACATGAGTGGGTGCGAGCGTGAATGGGTGCGAACGGACCCGGATTCGATATTTTCTATGATGTCTAATATGATGTCAAAATTTTATGGGAACTTTTAGGATGACCAGGGAATGGCGGACAAATTGTGATAAGGTGCAGTGTTCTCCCCAGGCCCTTGAAGGACCACGGGCCCGCGATGTATAATTTTCTACCGTGGTGGTATCGTTCTTGCCGCGATGTATAATTTTTCACTGTGGTGCTAAAATTTTCGTTAAAAAAAATCATATAACGGTAAACCTTTCCGTGGGGTATAAAATTTCAGATGAAAATTGACCAGTTCAAACCAGTTCAATCCAGTTCTGACAACCAAGATTGTTTACACCACGTGATTGATTTACCTTTTGAGGTTAACCTTGATGATTGGGTTTAATCGATGTACATGATTCTTGTGTTTAAATTAATTAAAATATCATACTTAATGATCACAGACTTCTGAGACTTTTGAGGGACAAGCAGACATTTGTTAATAAACTCTATTACTCCAGCCTTTGGTCATAAAAGATTTGCGTATTTTTAAAAACGTGAGTTACTTCCCCTGATTTAGCTTATTACAAAAATGTGCTCCTAAAATATTACCCATCATTTAAAATAGAAATAAAGTACAAATCGAATGCAAAATTATATAAGGATGTTACCTCAAGGATAAAAACTTTCTTTAAATATACCAACAAAAATATATTGCAAATTATTTTTGACAATCATACTTTTATTAAAGCACAGACATATTATATTAAATACGTAGTATATCCATTTTCATATCTATAAAGCCAACCGTGCAAGGGCTGTATAGCCAGTCAAGGTCGTTAAAAACTTCCATTTGTTGTTCATATCTATAATTTACCGACTGTGCAGGGCTGTATAGCCAGTCAAGGTCGTTAAACACCACCATAAATTCTTATCTACTGACTGAGTTAGGGCTGTATATTAAAACAAGGTTGTTGAAAACATCTGTTTGATATATAGCTGAATAGTATTAAAAAATATAATGATAATTTACAATGATTGGAACACAGCTAGACAAGACAGCTAGATTGATTTCTAAAAGAATCATGTCTAAAGCTATTGAAATAGTATTTAATTTACTAAACATTCTACATTAAAATTTAATCTTGTTTAAAGTTAATTGTTATGGTGTAATCTAACAAAAATGGGGAATGTGTAGTGTAACTATACAAGTATCAGGACAAAATTGGCTTGATCAAAGTATAAAAAGTGACTAGTTAAAGACTAAAAGTGCTTTCTGTTATTTATTCTTAAAAGATATTTAAGTATACAAACTGTTTGATTTACTTTTTTTACCCAAAGTCTACATAAAACAGTAAACAAAACAAAAGACAAAAAGGCACAAAAACTAACAAGAAGAAAAAATAAGCGATGCAGCGCGACACGACATATTGTACAAATCATTTCGACACACGTTACCCTGGTGCTATCCCAAAATCCTGGGGAGAACACTGAAGGTGTATATAAACCTTATAAATATTTGGAAAGTTGGTCTGGTTGACCTGAGAATCTACCCAGCTTAAACCACATGAACATATTGAGATCATACAACAATCACTTTTCATTTGTGGCGTCAGACATTTTGTATTTCGACGTCAATATTGTACAAGAACCTATGTGGTGTCCATTATTGGCAGACAAACCTATGTGGTGTCCATTATTGGCAGACAAATAGAGATAAGTTGTATTCAAGACTTGTAAAGTTGGTCTGCTCTTGTCTTTAAATTTTGGTAGCTACATTGTAAATTTAAATATTCATGATATTATGTTATAATTAAGGCACTGGCTACGGTTACATGGAAATGTAACAATAATAAAAATATTATTGTAACATAGGAGACTAAATGCCGGAATGCAAAGTCGGGTAAGGAACCGATTAATTACGAATGTAACAATAATTACTGAGGCTACGGTTACATGGCGTTATTGTTACATGAAAAACAGCAATCATTAAACTTAAATCTTGTATAGTTACAACTTTTGTTGCCTTAATTTTGCATATGTACGAAATAATACTTGAAATAATGATAAATAATAAATATTATCGTTAACAAATGGTGTTTAAATTGTTTTTTCTAACGTATAAATGGTTTTGGTGTTTTAAAGATACTCTTTCTCTTTTTGTACTTATGTCTGTTGATGGAAACGGCGAGAGCGAGGTTATAGCATTCTGGATAGTTTCTGACGAATCTCGAGAAACTATAAAAGAAATAACGCAACTCTTCAAAAAGTACAAAGAAAACTGGTCCAAAATTCGATGTGTAATGAGTGACAAAGACATGATCGAGAGAGACGTCATTAGGGAAGAAATACCAAATGTACCCTTACTAATATGTCTTTTCCATGTACTAAGAACTTTAAAGAGAGAAGTGACTACTGAGAAGCTTGGAATTTCAAAAGACGAACGTATTTTGGCTCTTGAATTGCTTCAAAAGATGGCATATGCTAGGACCGAAGACAGCTACTCAGAATTTTATCATGAACTTAAAGACACTAATCTTGAGTCAGTTATTAGGTACTTTGACAAGAAGTTTGTATAGCTGAATGAAATTTGTGTCTTGATATTGTTTCAGTTTTGTTTCAAACGAATCCTAAGTATTAAATTTTTCACCCACAACAAAATTGGTCACAAGAATCTCTTCATCCATTGTGCATTGTATAATGACAGTAATACGAGTAGGTGTACAGTTAAATACTTAAAGTGAACACTTTTCTCAGCCCGAGTTCTCAACAACAAACCATTGGTCTATATTTTCGCCTTTGGCACTACTTATCTAAAGTAGTTAGATATAGGAAGATGTGGTGTGAGTGCCAATGAGACAACTCTCCATCCAAATAACAATTTAAAAAGTAGTAGCTTTAAAACACCAAAACCATTTATACGTTAGAAAAAAACAATTTAAACACCATTTGTTAACGATGATATTTATTATTTATCGTTATTACAAGTATTATTTCGTACATATGCAAGATTAAGGCAACAAAAGTTGTAACTATACAAGATTTAAGTTTAATGATTGCTGTTTTTCATGTAACAATAACGCCATGTAACCGTAGCCTCAGTAATTATTGTTACATTCGTAATTAATCAGTTCCTTATCCGCCTTTGCATTCCGGCATTTAGTCTCCTATGTAACAATAATATTTTTATTATTGTTACATTTCCATGTAACCGTAGCCAGTGCCTTTAATTAACAATAAGCTTTTAAGTTACAGTATGTACCTTCTGAGAATCATACTCGTCCATAGGAACTATCTCTATGACTTCGTCTGAATTGTCCATTGTGTTTGTTTCTGTTAAAGCTGTTTATGATTTCAAAAACATCATCTTTCCAAACAAATTACGAGCTAGACGAACTGAAGTCCAGTCACCATACTCTGAAGAAAAGACCAATTTACAGTGAAAGTATATTTGTCATAGGGACCAGACTCGTTCAAGGTGTTAATGGGTAGAAGAAATTTTCGCTGTTATTGGAGAATTTACATCTTTTTCAGTGTTAAAATATATTTTCTCTGAAAATATTTTCTAAATGTATTTGCTTTTATGCGCATGTGCTATTTAAGGTTCCGTTTCCTGCAGATTGGGGTTTAACTAAAATAAATACCTCACCTCCGGCTTAGGACCCAGGGTCCGGCCAAAAAATACACGACCGGTTATTTTTCGTTCTGTTCTAACTCTAAGTTTTCGAGTCACTTGTGTATAAAAGTTATCCATGAAAGTATCTCCCAATTAGATTAGCGGTACGTCATCAATTGATGTTTGTATATTCCGTTGCCAGCTAATTTTTATACATAACAAAGAAATGAAAAGTTCCGTGTGCAATGCATTTGTTATACGGTTCTCTACTGACACCCCCTCTTTACGGATCCATAGAGAGTTAGCAAAATCTACAGGAGATTCAGGCCTTCTGCCTCATCCCTTTGGATTTTACTAACCCATTGATTCGTATGGGGTCAGTAGCAAACCCGGTATATATAACTTATAGTGTAGTGTTTCGTGATTTGTTTTTTGCCTTTTTGTGTGTCTTTATTTAAGACCACGAATATTCCTGTTACACAATGTCAGCTCTCCCCACAGAACATTATATTCGAGATGTAGAAGAATAAAAAAAAATATCATATTTTTTATGTTCAATCATTAAGCGTGTATTCTTCTGAGCGGGTTTCAGTCTGGTTGAAAGCTTGTTTGGGAATTATTTCCAAAACATGTGATACAAATGGAAAATATCAAGGAATACAAAAAAAAAATTAAAAAAATTGACACGAAAAAGCAACAAAATGTTTATAAAAACTTTCAAATATTATCACCAACCTATAGTTTTTTTCTTAAGTTAAATTTATTCCGATTGGATAGCTTCATCTAATCGAAGCGGTCTTAAGTTAAAGTATGAAAAAAGTTTAAATGCGAAATTGTGATTTTTTTCATGATTATAACCTAAACCAAATGCTCCACAGGGCTCAGCTTTATACAACCGCATAGGTCGAACCCTGAACAGTTGGGGTAAGTATGTACACAATATTCTTCTTCTTCTTCTCTGGATCTTTACACCCTTTATAGGGTAACCATACTTTGTATGTCGAACAGTTCCACCACCAAAAAAATATAAATTAACAATCGTAACACAACAACATTATATACACTATATACATTTTTTAAGTCTTTATGTGTTTTTATAAAGGAGGTTTACAGGTTTTATTTTGACTTTTACATGGGAAGTTTACATTTTTTAAGACTTTTAACATGCAATTAAAGGAAAAATTATGATTTTTACTTTTAGCAGTTATTTTTCATATATTTTTTTTTATTTTTGGTTTACTGATCAAATATTTAATATGATAACATTTACAGATTAGGTCACATATTCACTTTTTAGATAATTCACTTTTTAGATAATTTACAAAATGCATGAAAAAAGACAAGATTTTGGTCTTTGACCTTTAGGAATTCGCCTTTATATCTTTAAAGATAATTTGACACTAATTTATTCACTGTGTATTATGAGAACAATTAGAAAGATGATGTTTTACAACTATTTACAGTTAATTCACAGAATATTTATGAACTGAAACTCTTTAAGATTTAATGAGAAGGATTATACTGTTAAAAATAGTATAAAGTAGACTAAATTTTTAAAATGTTTTGTTTAAATTTTACATTGCTGTCCTCCCATCCTTGCCCCCACTCTCAGGCAGCCTTTTTCTTTGCTTGGTCTTTCATCACCAGTTGATATCGTGCGTTGTGTATGAGGAACACTAGTCTTCTTGATTGGAATTCTATTTGAGATATCAGGTCAGATGTGATTCTGTATTTCTTTTGTATTTTTGTAATGTCCATTAATACTTGAATTGTCATTTCACATGTGAGATCTTCTACTCGCACATTCCCATTTGTGGTTAGTAGGTTCTTAATTGTTTGTCATATTGGATCTCGCAGGTAATTCCACGCTTCACATTCTTTAAGCAAATGTTCTAATGTCTCTTCTTTACAGTCACAGGCTATACAATGATCTTCAGTTCCTTCTTTGTATATCTTATATCTTAGAGGTTGTAGAATATAAGTTCCAGTTAATAGTTTGATCTTGGTAGGTACTCTCTTGCTGTCTCTTGGAGATTGGTGCTTGATTCTCAATATTGAATGTATTTTTCCTGGCATGAATATATCACTGTTAAGGTATCGAAGGCCGGTATAGAGCTTAGGCAGCAACCATTTGATTTTCTGGGGGGGGGGGGGGGAGGGGCTATGGTTTTTTTTTCTGTGCAAACTTTTTTTTCCGCCTTCGGCGAAGAACAATCTATTTTTTTAGCGACAAATCGAAGACAATTTTTTTCTTTCAATTTTAGCATTACATATAGTGGCAGCTGAGGGTGAAACAAACAATTTTTTTTACTCAGGGTCCAAAACAAATTATTTTTTTCACCAAAACCTGGAAACAAACTTTTTTTTCCAAAAAAAACCATATCCCCCCCAGAAAATCAAATGGTTGCTGCCTTAGCTAGAGATGTTGTTCGTTCAATCCAGTAGGCATTGATACCTTTTTTAGCTTTATTTAACAGTTCATCCTTTTTCATCTGAATATCTAGCCACTCACTTGCATTTCCTAGGTCGTATTTTAGCATGATTGTTTTTACTTGAATAAACCAGCTGTTACTATTCATTGACTTGATGCACAATTGCCTCCTTGCTAGTTGTTTTTCTAAACTTTCGTTGGGTTGGGTACATACATTTATGAATAGGGTCATGACCTTTAAGTGTATTTGCGCTTCTACTGGTAGTATTCCCGTCAAGATGTTAATTGCCGGATCTGGTGTATTAGTTGGTAGTGACATCAGTTGCTTGAGCATTTTCTTTTGAAATTTTTCCAATTTCTCTAGATCGAGAGATTGTGGTGTTAGTAGATTCATTCCATATAATAACACCGGCAAGATGTAGATTTTAAACAGGTGTATTATAGTTTCCATATCCAGTCCATTTTCACCATGGAAGCCACTGCCAAGTAGAGCATAAGCACTTCTTCTTGATTTTTTTATACTCTCCTCAATATTTGCTATGATATTTTGCTTCAAAGAGTTCGTTCGGATTATTCCTAAATGCATAGCTGAGTCAACTCTTGGCATAATAGCTTCATTCAATGTATATTCTTCCAGTAGCGTTTCTTTCTTTGTTGGCTTAGGTTTGATGTTAATAGCGACGCTTTTTTTTTTGGCTGTAGTTTATATCCTTCCATGCCAGCAAAGGTGTTTGCCATATTGATTTGTACTTGCATATCGGTTGTCTTTTTGCTCATGAGTGCGACATCATCTGCACATGCGCTAGTATTGCAGAGTATATTTCCAATTCTACATCCTAAATTTGATGTTTCCAGCATGTTAAGTAGAGGATTGATGTAAAGCTTGTATAGATCCGTACTTAGGATTCCTCCCTGGCGTACTCCTTGTAGTACATTAAATAGCTCTGAAGTTTTGCCATTCCATTTAACTGCACTTGTTGCATTTGTGTGCATACTCTGAATGATTGTCCAGTGTTTATCATCAATTCCAATAATGAGGTTGATAGGACCTTTATCGGGACTCCGGCCGGGATCAGGTGTTTTTAAGCTCGGGATTTTGGGATTGACCCTTTCGGGATCCGGGAATCCTTTTTTTCTGATTTCGGAACGTCGGGATTTACTTTATTTAAATTCGGGACCTCGGGATTTCGTTTTTTTTAAGTCCGGGATTTCGGGATCAGGACCCCTGGTAAGCTGGTTCTCGGCTGACTACTACACTTTGTTCATAGTTTGAGTGTAGCGAATACAAGCGGATTCCAGTTTAGACTATTGGTCGACAAAAAATAGGGGGTCCCGGACTATTTTAGCTCAAAGTATTACTTTCAAAGAGGTATGTAAAAGCTGGACCGTTTTTATACCGCCGCTTTGAAAAAAAGGGGGTATACTGTTTTACCTCTGTCTGTCCTTCCGTCAGTCCGTCAGTCCATCAGTCCGTCAGTCCGTCAGTCTGTCAGTCAGTCCGTTAGTCCCACGAATATTTTTCGTCACATTTTTCTCAGGAACTACTGTCTACACTACCAGGATTTCTGAAATTTGGTTTCAGGCTTGATATAAGTCAGCTATACTGTGTGATGCGTTTTCAGATTCATCACTCGACAACTTCCTGTTTACCGAACACTTTCACTCGACAACTTCCTGTTTACCGAACACTTGTATCATTTTTCACCTGATAGCCAAGTTGAAAATTTTTCGTCACATTTTTCTCAGGAACTGCACTACCAGGATTTCTGATATTTGGTTTCAGACTTGATATTAGTCAGCTATACCGTGTGATGCGTTTTCAGATTCATCACTCGACAACTTCCTGTTTACCGAACACTTATATTATTTTACACATGATAAGATAACCAAGTTGAAAATTGTTGTCACATTTTTCTCAGGAACTACAATACAAGGATTTCTGAAATTTGGTTTCAGGGTTTATATAAGTCTGTAATACTGTGTGATGCGTTTTCAGATTCATCACTCGACAACTTCCTGTTTACCGAACACTTGTATGATTTTACATATGATAGCCAAGTTGAAAATTTTCGTCACATTTTTCTCAGAAATTACTATACAAGGAATATGTACTATGCTATATTATTCGAGCTTTACTTTACTTTTGACGGTGACCTTATATTTCAGCGAATAGATATTCAAGAAGATGTGGTATGACTGTCAATGAGACAACTCTCTTGTAAATATGTATATATACATACATTTTTGAGTCTCTACAATCTTATGTCAAAATTACACAACGATTCTAAACATGCAATTAAAATGATGAATTCTTAATTTCTCTCATTCCAATCCAGACCAGTCTTATCATTTTACATGCTACGAAATTGATTTATAAAGCGGAACATACCGATAAAAGTTTACCTCGTCAGCGTCGAGGTGGCGTCAACATTTCGGCACAGTTTGGGTTAAGTTTGTTATAGACATTAGTAACTTTGTCAATCCTTCGTACAATTTCATGGAACGAAATATCCAGAGTTAATTTTTAAAAATACTTATTTTCATTTTCTTTTTGTTTTTTACTGGTTAATACTTGTTTTTTAACCTCAGTTCAAGGTAAAGTGATATATGATTATTTTCTGAGACAAGTGCTTTTGACCATCCACAAGATCTTGTGGTCATCCGATGTTCAGTACTTCAGTACATTGATCGTCATAATATTTTTTTCTTTGTTCATATTTATATTCATTTTGCTACTTTTGTAGATAAGATATGTTTAAACTAAATAACGTTCTTTAAATTATTTATATCGTTCTTTTCTCATTGTTTAAAACTTTAAGGTACTAGTATAAAGGTTATTTTCGGTAACTGTTCCTTTGTGTATCGAACCATATCATTTTCATAGTAATAATAACATTTGCAAAAGCTTTAATATTTCATATTACTATCGAAACATTTTAAGGGGAGTTAATACCGTTTTGTGTTGTTGCATACCCGAAATTTGATTATTCAATTTCCAATTTGATGTATATTTTTCGTCTGTAGTGTAGGTAAGGAACAAAACTATCTGTGTACATCACAGACACTTGTTTTTGTCATTAGGAAGGTCAACTACTGTGGATTAATTTATTTTCGTGAATAAAGGAAAAATTGCAATTTTATTGATATTTAATTTCGTGCTTTCGTGCTTTTGCCAATTTATGCATACAAAGCCTATAGAAAGAATAATAAATTCGTTGACTTAAATTATAGATTTACCTGTACCCACGAAAGCCATGAAAATTTGTATTCTACAATTAATGTTGAATACAGCACAGTATCAAAATATCTGACAAGTGCATTGAAGTGGGTTTTTTGTTTTTGTTTATTAATATACCATTATACCCTTCCAATATCTGTTTGAAAGTACGATTTTTATTTTTGCTAACAGCTAAAGATTTAGATAGTTTCTAATGCCTTCGTGGAATAAAAATTAAAAACAAAACATTAATATTATTTTAACCGGGGTAATTATAATTGGACAAAAGAGCACCCCCTGCCAAAACGCGGACGTGACAGAAGACACCTTTTAGTAGCGTCAACAGTAAACATTTGATAGAGCCGCTTTATTAGATGGGAATGTATAACTACATCAAAGGCTGATTTTGCGTCCAGCAGTACAAGTTCATATTCTTGATTGTTGTCTTTGGCTTCACGGTATATTTCATCGACTGGTAATGCTGCATTTGCCGGTCCTGAGCCTGCTGTAAATCCTCGTTGAGTTACATTTTGTGTTATAAGTACTGCTGGGTTGATCCTTAATTTCACAATTGTTTCTATCACTTTGTTTAATACAGGTAATACAGTGATTCCTCTGTAATTTGTTGCTATGTTTTTCTCGCCTTTGTTCTTAAACACAGGGGTGAGTAATCCCTCCTTTACTGGCACCTTGCCTTCTTTGAATATTATGTTTATGAGGTTCAGTAGCAACATTTCCAAATTTTTTCCTGCATGCAATATATGTTCGACAGTGATTTCGTAGATATCAGCTGATTTTCTTTTATTAATTGATTTGATGGCCTTTTGTAGTTCTTCTAGTGTGGCCGGTGGTATATTCTTATCTTTCACCATCTCTGTAATTAATCCTATTTCATATTCTACTTGCTGGTGATATTGTCTATTCTCTATGACTGTAGATTCCTCTGGAGTTGCTAAGTTTCTAAAGTGCTGTTTGAAGCCTTCCATAACATTTTGCTCACCAGACATACATATGTCTCCTACGTGCAGATCCATGATAGCATTACCCCTGTTCTTTCTATATGCTCTTTACAAGTTGATGGAATAGTTTTGTATCCTTTGTTCTTGTTTCCATTATGCGTTGTTTCTCAGTATCTTTAACTTTAGCATTTTCAATTCGCACCTGTCTCCTAAATTCCTTTTTAGTTCTCAATCTTTGTTGGTATATTATTTTCAGGGTCCTTTATTTTTCCTTGCTTGACCCACTGCGCATAATATTTACGCATCTCGTCTAGGGCTAACTTTATATCTGGAGACCATACATTCAATTTAGGTTTTGCGTTGTACCTAGGCTTGTTTGAGGCACATGTAGCGGCAGCATCATTTAGAAATCCATGCACCGGCTCTAATACTGATATAGCTTGTTCTAATGTTTCTAGCGGCATGTTCAGTATAGAATCTGACTGTTCATTTGTAATGGCTACACATAGGTCAATATCAACTTTATCCCATTTGACAGCCCGGTTTGTACAGTCCTTAGTTAGATTTTTGCAATCAGCATCATTTGAGATTCCATATAATATTTTCATTTTTATAGGATGATGGTCCGACGTGTTGTTCATAATGCTGTTCAGCACTTGCTTGTGTGTTGGCTTGATTTTTCCAAGTTTATGTAGGAAGTAGTCCAATTCTGAGCATTCTTCTCCATTGACCTTTACGAATGTCTTTCCTTCATTGTCGTATTTAAGCCCAGTCCCTTTTACAAATTTTTCCAGATAGTCCTTTCTCTTATTTATTCTATCGATGTTTCCTAAGTCTTCGTTTAGATCTCCTCCAATTATTATGTAATGTGTATCTTGATATTTTAGCACTATTTCATTAAGTTGGTCTATAGTGTCTTTAAATTCCTCATAATGATCTCGACTTCCAGTTGATGGCAAATAAATAGATATTAATATCAGATTGTTATTATCTTTTCCTAAGACTTCCACGCATTGTATACGCTCTCTTCCGTCATCTAATGTTTTAATTATACTATCCAAATTCATTTTCCATATTATAGCTACTACCATAACCTCTTGGCAAATATATTCAAGCTTGATACAGCTCTGAATTTGGATTGTGATTATATAGTTGACACAGCATAGGTTTCTGACACAGAATGAATGTGGTCTAATGAAATTAAAATTTTAACTTTCCTATTATGGTCCAATATCCAAAATCTAAATACACGGCCATGGATTGATTCAGCATATCAAATAATCCCAAGAATTCATTTTTTGATGAAATCAAACAAAGTTTAATTTTGAAATTTTTTGACATCAATGTGGACAAATTTGATAACAGGGCCCAAAAATCAAAAATCTAAATACATGGTTAGATTTAGCATATCAAAGAAAATCCATATATTCATTTTTTTGTTGAAATCAAACAATTTTTAACAAATGTTAAATTTTGGACCCCAACTTGGACCAACTTGAAAACTGGGCCTATGATCAAAAATTTAAATACATGTTTAGATTCAGCATACAAATGAATCCTAAAAATTATATTTTGGACCCTGTGGACCTTGATGTAGACAAATTCGAAAACGGGACCCACAATTAAAAATCTAAATACTCGGTTAGATTCGGCATATAAAAGAACCTCAATAATTAAATTTTTGATGAAATCAAACAATGTTTAATTTTGTACCCTTTGGACCTCATGTGGACCAATTTAAAATCGGGGACCAAATTCCAATAAAATGCTTCGCTGAGCGCAGCAAGATACGACCACAGAGGTCGAACCCTGAACAGTTTGGGCAAATTTGGACACAATATTCAAGTTTGATACTGAAAAAAATTGGATTGTGATCAAATTTTTGACATAATATAGGTTTCTGACACAAAACAAATGTGGTCAAAGATCTTGCAAATCTATTGTGCAAAACTGTGCAATTGAAGATTTCTTTCAACTTTTCAAAAATTCGAAATTTTATCGAAATTTTTTTACCCCCCCCCCCCCCTTTGGAGCAATAACTAAATCTCAATCCCAGCCTTTCCTTTGTATTATGGAACCTTGTAGTACAATTTCAGAGACATCCACACACTCAGACATAAGTTATTGTCTGGAAACAAGAAAAATGCTTGTTTTTGGCCCTTTTTTGGCCCCCAACGATAATTACTACATGTTTTGGGCAATTAACCCCAAACTCAATCTCAGCCTTCCCTTTGTTATATGGAACCTTGTGGTACATTTTCAGAGAGATCCATACACTAACACACAAGTCATTGTCTGGAAACTAGAAAACATGCTCGTTTTTGGCCCCTTTTGGGCACTTAATTCCCAAACTGTTCACCCCATAACCCTTAAATTGAATCACAACCTTCTACTTGTGGTATTAAACATTGTGGTACAATTTCAGAGCAATAGAAATACTTATACGAAAGTTATTATCTTGAAACTAGATAAAAGCTTGTTTTGGGTACTTTTTGGGCCCCTAATTTCTAAACTGTTGGGACTATCATCCCAAAAACCAATTCCAACCTTCCTTTTGTGGTATTCAAGTCTCTTAAAGTTTCATAGAGATCCATTCACTTGAACTAAAGTTATTGTCCGGAAACCAATGTGTCTTCAGACGACATCATACCATTATACGATCCCAATATTTTTTTTGATGTCGTATAAAAACTTAATACACGGTTAGATTCAGCATATTTAAGAACCTAAAGAATTCAAGAATAAAACCCCATTGAAATTGGTCAAGAAATAAGCAATTTATAAAAAGTATTAGAAAAGTATTGTGTTTGGCCCCTTTTGGCCCCTAATTGTTTAACAGTTTGGACCATAACCCCTACAATCAATCCCAACCTTTCTTTTTTGGAATGGAACCTTATGGTACAATTTCAGAAAGATCCATAGACTTACACGCAAGTTATTGTCTGGAAACTAGAAACATACTTATTTTGACCCCTTTTGGACCCCTTGTTCTTAAACAGTTGGAAACTTAACCCCTAAAATCAATCCCAACCTTCCTTTTGTGGTTTTAAACCACGTGTTTAAATTTCAAAGAGATCCATTCACTTAAACTAAAGATATTGTTCGGAAACGACGACGATGACTACAGACGACGACGACGACGACGACGACGACGTGATATACCAATATACGAACGCAAAATTTTTTTGCGGTCGTATAAACATCGGTAAAAATTGATGAAAAATGGTTAAATTATAAACATGGCCGTAGCGAAAAAAAGAAGTGCACCAATATATATGATTTTTATTGTCACATAAACCCCACGAATATCAGGTTAAGAAAAAAAGTTTGATTATAGAAATGTTGGCTCCTCAGAGGTGTACATCCTTAATGAAAGTGAAAACATGAAATAATAACTTAATTTTAGCAGCCAGTTTGGTTCAATTTGGTTAAAATAAGATAAGAAACATCCCTAATAAATTATTTACTCGCAAGTAAATAATTCGACATCAATGAAACTGTTCATTCTATTTAACCACTTAGCTGGAAAAGGCACTGTCTACATCGAAAGTGAAACAAGGATAAACCATTTGGTTAACCATGTTAACTGAATCAATCCACAAAAACTTATTCTAATACAGCTTAAACGATGATTTACATATTTTTGTAACCTATAGTATAATATGAAATCAAAAGAAAAGAATGTCAACATTGATAGTGAAACAAGGAAAAACCATCTAGTTGACAGAATCCATCCACAAAACTTATTCTTATACAGCTCAAACGATAATTTACATTTTTTTTGTAACCCATGAGTTACACATGCACTAGGCGTATTCAGCTATTAAAGGAAACGAATGTCAATATTGAAAGTGAAACAATACAAGGATAAACCATTTGGTTGACCGAATCCATTCACAAAAACTTCTTCTTATACAGGCAAAACGATGATTAACATAGTTTTGTAACCTATACTATGAAATCAAACGGACATAGACACATTCAATTACACGAGTTCGCTATATATTTATATGATGTTTATTTTTGGTTATAAAACAAACAAACAAACAAACAAATAATTTATTAGAGTCTCACCTCTTTAATATAATATTAACAATTTATAAAAGAGCCACTCTAAAAAGAGTTATGAGAGACTGTAAAACACAGATTAAAATACATTTATATTACATCTATTACATATATCAATATATCTTAGCATAAAACACCATACTATTAAAAACAATTATACAAAAGAAAACAAACAACATTATAAACACTTACTACGAGTATAAAATACACTTTCTCGATTGTCAATTAGATGGCATGTAGACTAAACTACACACGAAATGCTGATATATATTATCGAGTACATGAGTTGTAAATTGATTATTCAATAGTTAGACTTTTTATAATGTTATAAAACAAATATGAAAATTTTATTAAAATCGATGAACATTAATTGACAGCTAAATTAAATGCCCGTTTTATATTGACCAGTGGTTAAAAAAAATACGTTAAAGACATACTTAAACTACCTTGTAGTATAGGATAGGGATTATGTTAACGCTCGATCTATATAATATTTAACAATATAAACCCAAGCATTAACAAGACACTTTAAACAACACGTTTAGCAAGCATTATGAGAGTATTGCACGGCAATACATAGTCCTCTACCGGTTAAAAATAATTGTACTGGAACAATTAAAATTCTAACTTGATCTATAACTTTTCAAGATGTAGACTGTATAATGAATATCAAGTTAATATCTTCAAGTATGACGAAACAAAGTGTGGAAAACTGATAATTCTAAGTGATTTTTTTTTTCGAAGCCCATGGGCCATTACTCTGCAAATATTATCAGACCAGAACAAAATTTGAACTTGATCTGTAACTTATCACGATTAAACAATATACCAAATATAAAATCAATATCTTCAAACATGAACAAAAAAATGTGGAAACCAGATTTGCTGGACTGACAGATGCCGGACAGACAGTCAGACAGAGTGCAAACCTAAAGCCTCCTTTGACTTTGTCGGCAGGTGGATGAAATACTCACAATTAACAAAAGCAAGCGCAAAGTAATTTCTATGTCTAGTTGATTAGAAACTATGCAACCCTTAATATTCAAATTCTCATTTTGTAAAGGGGCATACGTAACTCTAGAACGACAAAAGGGACGCAATCAAAATTCAAATTTCATCTGTTCTCTTGTTGTAATAATCATTGTGTGTTTTATAGAGGCAAATTGGGGTTAGAGAACGGAAACGAAACATTCAGCAGTTTTTTCCATTTGTATAGGGTATAACTCTACAATGGTTGAAGGGATGCCACCGGAATTCATATTGATCTGTGTTTTGTAGTAATAATCATTGTGTATAAGTTTCATAAACTGAAGTTTCATGCGGCATGGAAACAGTTTCCGTTACGTACAGAAGAACAACTGAAGGGTAACACTTAATGCATCCATCGCTACGGCAGGCGCATTAAATAAACCATTAACAATTAACAATTTTACATCATTTAATTTTGATTTAGTACATGCTTTATTACCGTTTTGTAGCAATCATGCATGCTTATGCTGCAAACTTGTCAGTGAATGATACGATCTTCCACATACGCATTTGCAGCGGCAGTAACGCCTCCAGACCTCAAACTATGCATACCAAAATACTTTGTCTAATCCAATATATATTAAAGTAGATAACAAAATTTCTCTTGCATTAGTATAAGAAAGCTTACCATTTCCTAATTACAGATTTACAAGATAAAGGACGAAAAATCAAATATTTACTGTCCGATGTGATGTTTGCCAAATCTAAATATTTCATTAACATTTTAAAGGGATATGTATTTTTGTCAGTTTTTGAAATGAGCACATCTCTACCCTCACGGTAAATATCAGTTTTGCTAGTCTCTATCAGTAAAATGATGTACGAAACATGAAAAACAATATTATTTCTTTTAAGATTTGCTAATTCTGAATACCTAAAAATCCAGCAAAACTTATAAAGCAAATACAAGCTATTCTAACATCTTTACGATTAGATTTATCGTTACCATAAAGAATAACAATTTGATGCAAAATTTGTTCTTTCTTAACTGCAATGTGTCCAAAAGTTCTCAACAATCTTTCTTTCACAGAAATAACCAAATCCGATTTACACGGATTTTCAACTCAGGCTAATCTATGAGCCCAACTTATAGCATACAAAGCTTCATATATGCTGTTACTAGATTTACCATATTTGTCAAATAAACTAAATATGATGCAACAGAAATATCTGAAGCAGGTAATGTATTTGAAATATTAATATATAAACACCACTTACAGAAAACGTTAAAAACATATCTATACTGTCGTTGTCGTTGAGCTCTAGATGACAAACAAAGGAAGGTAACTGGTCTACAAGGAGCTGCATGAATATATATTGTGACAAACAAAAATATCCTATACAAGTCCATCTCCCGGTTATCAAGATAATATCTGAAAAATGTGTTATACCCAAAAAAGAACAAATTAAACAAGGATTCATATATTAAAATGCATAGGACATAAACACAGTCGACCGTGCCTACTACAATATTATACTACGGCATACGATACTAGGACCATGTCGCTTAATATCCGTCATCATTTACAATCTCATCTGAGTAATATGTACAACATAAAAGCTCATTCACCATGTCTCTGCATACCCAAATTGATATCAGGACCATGTGAAACATCACAGACTAGCGTCTAGTATAACTGCGAGAACAAGTCAATAAACATTTTTCAGTTCCAAAGATACACTTTGGATTTCTTCCTTTAGAAATAGATTCTATTCGTTTTCTCTAAATTCTAGCACATCCTTAACATAAGCTTTGCAAGTCAAATCTTTATAAAAATATATGACCAAAATGGCGCAGATACACATCGTGGGACAATCAAGACCATTTGTTGTATATCAAATAAGATGTCTAACTGTGCGTACAACTGAATAGATAGGGGTTAATTATTATTTTCTCCATGCCAATTTTGTGTAAAAGCATCTACAGCTTCAGATATCTGAGGTTGGATTCCAGAAAAATGAGTTGATGTAAAAAAAGAAGATGTGGTATGATTGGCAATGAGACAACTCTCCACAAGAGACCAAATGACACAGAAATTAAAAACTATAGATCACCGTACGGCCTTCAACAATGAGCAAAACTCATACCGCATAGTCAGCTATAATAGGTCCCGAATTGACAAATGTAAAACAGTTATAACAAGCAAATGAACCTTTTTGTCTTGTTATTCATCCCGCTAGCGAACCTGTCAATTGTAAAAGGTCCCCATAAACTTTCTAAAAATTTAAAAGATCAATTCAAAATTTGGCAATCCTCAAATATTGCTTACATAATCTGCCTTTGAATTCAATGTGCGAGGAATCCATTGCAATTTAATAAATATATTGTGCTCTACAAATACAGAATATAGAATAGGCAAGATTTTGTAAATCTTCCTTCGTGCTTCCAACTTGTTCTATACGTACACAGTTTTGGTTATCAGTAAACCATTTAAAACTTTTGCCCATACATAAATAGAGTACTAAACGACAATTAGGACTGTTCAATTTCTCTTATCTCTCTCCAGGTGGAGCTTTTACATTTTTCAAATTCGTTCCACATTTTGTGAAAAATCTTATTTTCTAATTCTATACAGTATAAACCCCACAGGCTACATAACTAACATATGCAATGCTTTGCAAACCTGTCTTTAACGCCTTTAAAGATATGCCGACTAGCTGAAAATCTAATTTTTCAAGAAAATGAACTTGTGACACAAATTCGACATGTTCGTCACAATTGCTTTCATAGCTAGAATATAAAAATAAAACATAAATCTTTAGATACTTATCATTGACAGTAACTGGGTCATTGCTGTTTAGATAGCTGTTTAATGGGTGCAGAAGCTGTGCAGCTGGCTGATTTGAAATTGAGTGGACAGTTTCTTCTTCAGTGACCATACTGCTTACAGAAGAAACATATGTCCATGGAGCACGGCTCACGCCGTGCGGTGCTGGTACAAATTATGTTGATAGCAACTGAAATCGTAAGCTGGAGGAGGAACAGGGACAGTAGCGATATGTTCAACTGCTGGAGTTGAACTAGCTGTATACGTCTGAGGGCGAATCGTTTTCTCCTTGATAGCTTTAAGGGCCCTAGTCTCGGCCTGACGAATCTTTTATCGTCTTCATCATTGTCGTCGATATCATTACTCTCGTATTCTCTAACAGTAACCCATCCCCCAGTGGAGTTATCAGCAATCCTGATGAGTTTCTTTCTTTCTTAAGTTTACCCACCAAATCACCGGTAATAGACGAAAAGGGGAAAGCAACAGATACAAGATCCTTGTGGATTTTCTTTAGACCATCCAAAAATACTCTTGCTAAAACGAAACTAAATCCGATTTCCTTCTGATTTAAACTTAATATTTGCCTCATCTCTGTATTGCTTTGACACATTGTCTTGTTCTGAAAGAATGTCGGACTTTAAATCAACTAGTTTCTTATCTAAATAATCTTTGAAAAGCCCAAAAGTGTCTACTAAGTCACGGTGTTGTTGACTTGCTTGTGAATTTGAAGCGTAATGACGTTCGGGCTGACTATGCAAGGAGTCTCTTAACAAATCGTCTTTATTCAACTCGAGGACTGGCACGGACAAATCTTTACCTAAACTAAACTGCACTTTACTGAACGGTATACGAGCGTCGAATGACAATATATCTTAACTTACTTTAACAGAAACTATTTTATATAAGCTTTGGATTTCAAATATTTTGGCCACGAGCATCACTAAAGAGACATGTATTGTCGAAATACGCATCTGGTACAGGAAAATTGGTACCGTTAATGTTATTACTACCACTGGGTCGATGCCTCTGCTGGTGGACTGTTATTCTCCGAGGGTATCACCAGACTAAAATAATTGAACGACTCTTTATAGATTAGCCTTAAATGATGTTTTTGACTGTTGCCTTTTATCTCGAAACCAATAAAACTGTTACCAGCAAAATTGATCAACACTACCTACATGATTTACAAAAATACCCGTAAGACTGAAACCATTCGATGACTCCAGATTGCCATTAAATACGAATGTTTGGTTTTATTTTAGTTTTTTGCTTATTATCTAATGAAATATAATAAAATTAAGAATGGAAAGGAGGAATGTGTCAAAGAGACAACAACTAGAGCAAAGAGCATGTAGAAAACAGTCCAAGGCCGCCAATAATACATAGGTTAACTAGCCTAAGTTGCAAACACAAAAAACATCAACCATGACCATGCAGCTATTCAATGTCTAATTTGGACAGGTGATTGACCGACTCTAAGTACCATCTTGTTTTAAAATTTGTGCAGTTCGCCAGATTTTACCCTGTTAACAGGAGTTTTATTATAATATATAGTTGATGTTTTTCCCTCAGTTTTAAAAAACCCGGATTTGTTTTCTCTCAACGATTTATGACTTTCGCACAGCGGTATACCAATGTTGCCTTTATTTATAATCCTCATAAATGATCATGTTGTACAAAATCTTTTTAAAACGCACAAGAAGCTCTGTTGTGCGTTTTAGATCATATTAATAATTTTTGCTGTGGAATGGAATGCGGCAAATAAAAAATAAAAAAAAACAACGGTACGTTGAATTAATCAGAATTGATTTCGTTTACAATCATTTTTTCTTTCTACAGTATCATGAATATGATATAAAGTAAAATCACAAATATACCGAATTCCGCAGAAAATTCAAAACGGAAGGTCTCTTAGCAAATGGCAAAATCAAAAGCTGAAATACATCACAAGAATGGATACCAACTGTCATATTCCTGACTTGGTACAGGCATTATCTTAGGTAGAAATGGTGGATTAAACCTGATTTTATAGCTAGCTAAACCTTTCACTAACTAATTAGTACCTGATCGTTTAACTTGACGATTTGCCTACTGTTTTTGTTGCCTATTAATAAAACAGATTAGCTAGCTAAACCTTTCACTAACTAATTAGTACCTGATCGTTTAACTTGACGATTTGCCTACTGTTTTTGTTGCCTATTAATAAAACAGATTAGGTCTTTCAATAAGACGAACATATATTGAGGCCCATTGTAAGTACAATGTAACTATCATATGCATACAGTCTAATGAAAGTTCACTCTCTTTTTTCTTTGATCCTTTTCGGTGGCTTTCCATCTAGTTGGTGAACGTAGTCTACAAGATAATTCAAAAAGGTCTATAAGAGAACAGGTGATACATTCTCCCCTGCTTAATGACTGTTTCATAGGGGAATAAATCTGATTGATAGTCCTAATACTGAACTTGTTTTTTTTTAAATATTGAAGAAAGAAAGGAGTTACATATGTTTAAACGCAATTTTCTGTGTCTTATCAGGTTATGAATGAAATTAATCGATCTCAACTCACTCGAGTGTAATATTAAATTATTGTACATAGCGTCCCGTTTATGTTTCAGGGCTGATATGCATTAAACTACCTAAGTTTAGATTTGTTCTGAACGGACGGATTTTTCAACAGATTAAACGATAAATTGGTACTTCGTCTAGAAATCTTAACTTAAGTGGCTTTATGCATATCAACACAGACCATTAAGCCATATGAAATGAGTCTCTGGTGATTATAATGATATGAAAAGTCTTTAACTATAGCCTTCATATAATAAAACTAAAATTTTTCATTCGGTGATTGGAAACTTTGACTGCTTATCAACTCTCGGATGTGTTTGCCGATTGTTACTTTTATAAACAACCCATACAGAATTATCAAGAATGGGTTAACTAAGTTAAAGAGCTTATTATGTTTATTTGTCAATTTCTTGGTGTTTTTTTTTTTTTTTTTAAAGATATTTTCGATGCGTCTCCGTTTGATAAATATTGATTACAACATGACATTTTTCATATCAGACCCTTTATCAGCCCTAGGTTATGATATCAGCCCGAGAGCCGACAACGTTACAGCAAATTATGCGATAATAACCGGAAGCAGTTGATATAAACCGAAAGCAGTTGATAACATTAGTCATATCACACGGCTGAGGCAATTCTTCAAATTTAATGAATAAATATATGGACAAACTAGTTTTATCATGGGGTACAATTATACCATTATTTTCTATAAGTATATGATAATTAAACTTGACCACATCAGATGTTAAATGAATGGCTTATTAAACATTTCCCTTCAGAATAGGATAATACTATTTTCCTCCTACGTTAGTTTATTTTTTTGTCATCACGGTTTTTCCTTCGCACTTGCACAAGGGCAGTGTAAAATTTCTGACGTGGTGTCATGGTTATAGTCATTACATAAGGAAAGGTGTCTTCGAATTAGATAATGGGAGGACATTTATTCAATTGAAGTACTTCAACCATTTTAACATTAATGTTTTCATTTTAAAAGTATCATGTACTCTACATATACACTCACACACTCACACATACACAAATCAAAAATGATAATTGTAAAAGTAATTCTTTACAGCAAATCAATCAAGTCTGTATAACATTATCTGATCTTTCATGTCTGCAATAAGCAGCTGGTTTGTGTCTTTGTTAAGGAATAGACTTGTGGGCCTTCTTAAACCATCGTCAGACGATAGAAGCTGTTTATGTTGTTTCCCGTCTGGGGATATAATTAGAACCTTACTAAGGCCCATATCTGCAACAAAAATGTTGCTATTTTTGTCAACAGCCAGACTTTTTGGTACATTTAGAATATCTCTTTCATGGAAGTTCCAACATATATTTCCACTAAAATCACAACATGTTATTGCCTGGGCATGTCTATTAGTAAAATAATTGTTGTCGAATGTTGTAACGCTTGAAAAATCATCCAGTTCACATTCTAAAATGGTTGAAATATCATTGGTTTTAAGATTAACCATTCGAATGCCCTTTTCTCCAGCACAAAGTATTATGTTACCTTCCTTAAACACGATACCGTGTGCTTCAGAATCGATGCGGATTTTGTTTTCGACCAATTTTGTGTCCGTATTTACTATACTTATAACGTTTGGCGAACAACCATCAGCGGAGACGGCAATTGTGTTGTTATCAATAGATGTCATTCCATATGGTCGGGGTTTCATACTAAGGTTAAAATCTGTTTCAACGTTTTCCCTCAGAAACGTCAAAACACCTTGCTGGAAACAAGAAAGTACATCTTTGCAATCTGGTAATAAAATACAACCTTCAACAGTTTCTACACTTGTCTTAATCGTTTTTTGTAAGTTGACAGTTATGTTGTCTATGCTTTGTTTAGGAGCTAGCGGTATCACGATCTGGGCTTGCATCATTTTACGATTGACAAGAGGAATGTCCGAATGTATACTATCATTTATCATGCATCCGAAACTATCTACATTTAGTATAATTTTGTTTAATTCAGACTGAATTTCAGTTTTAAAGTCCACTTTATCTAATTGGCCATCTTCAATTAGACAATGTATAGTACTATCTGCGTGATTAATTTCCTTTTCTATCCTTTTCATTGTAAGAAATGTCTGCAGTTCAGTACCATCTTTATTAACTTTGTTAAGACACGTTTGACACTTAGTTAATTTGTTCTTCAATTTGTCAAGCTTATTGTTCAGCTCTTGCGTACTTCTGCCAACTTTATCTGTGATTTCCTTTAATTCTCGCAACAATATGTTTTGAATTTCGTCAAGATGAGCATTTATTTTTGTTCTAGTTTCTTTAACTTGGTTCATTATACTCTTGGTATTCTTTATTTGTGTTTCCATTGTAGCTTCCCTATCTTTGCGGATTCGTTTAATATTTTCGGAAACGTCTTCAATGGATCCATTAATTTCTTGAAAGGCTGCCGACATCTTTATGTTCTTTAGGACTTCATCGATGTGGATCACTTGCGTACAGTCCTTATGGTTTTCAACGAGACATTGTTTACAGCAAAGCTGTTCATGAAGTGAACAGAACCTTAGATATTTTCTACAATGTTTATTACAGAAATCGGTCGAATCATCGATCGACATATTGTGCAATTTCATTAAATTCCTCAATCAAAATAGTTGTATGATTCACTCTAGATAAATCATGACGTTCTCTACATTGTCCACACAGTCCTCTCTTACAGTTTTACAGTACGGCGACAACTACACATACTGCATCGTTCTGACATCTTTAACCCTGCAATTGATAATCCAAATTATATGAACGATTATTTTTTAAATGACATTAGTTACGAGTCATTCAGGTTTTCTAAAGTGTGATTTGATCAGGTGTTTCAATTTGTTTTATTGGTAATGATTAGTTTTTAAATTGGTAGCGGGAAGTTTACATTTCTATATGAATTTTTTCATTATATTCTGTTTTGGAGTTTGGTTTTCATGTTTCTAAGGTCAGTTATTCTTCTTCTACTAATATATTAATTCTCTATACTTATATCTAGATTTATTCATTATTCCTGAATGTAGGCAATAAATGCGTGTTTAAATAATGTGTACATATGATATGTTAGTGTAATAATAGAAAACTTAAAAGAACTTTACAGCTGTTTAATAATTGTTCTTTTACGGTTAAATACGGTAAATTATATAAAACAGCTAAATTTCAGTAAGGTTGTATCTTATAGAGTGAATGTTTTATAGTAATTTTAGATATTAAATACTTAGTAAAGCCATAAATGGAAATAAAGATATTAATTATCCCATTTTTATATGCAGAATAAGTAAGTAATGATTTTAATGTTGGCATCATCTTGATCTGATTTGAATATTGTCGTATTTCAATCGTTTACACATTTCTTGCAGGTAGTTTGTTATGTTGAATCTATGTGCGTTTTCCTTTTGTAAAACCTGCTTTAGAAAGTGAATAATGTTTTGTTTGCACGTATATTTTTGCTTTGCATGTATCTGTTATTGATAAATATATGCATATTTCAATTAGTTATTTAACAGTTCTGTATTGAACGACTGTTATAATGTATTACTAATGCACCGACATATGCATTATTATAAGATTTGGCATTTAAATACAATTTCGAAACGATAGAATTGGAGATAACTATTTCCTACCTTATGCAATTATATATAAATCTTTTATCATTGAAATGATTTGCAAAGTCAACAGTTTCCTTGTTCATAGTTTTTAACGTAATGTTTTAAAACTATGTAGTCATTTAATTATATTACATCCATTTATATAATGTAATGTTATTACTTGGTAATATTTGGAATACGATATAATATACTTCGAAATATAGAAAGCCTTAACCCTAAAATTCTTTTTTGTGTAGTGCCTCGAAAGAAGACTACATTATCATACGCAATTATGACCAAAAAATTCACTCTGGTATGATATCAAAAACTAGTAATTAAAAGACTATATATAATATAGCGGTTCAAATTTTTCTAAATAAGCTCAAAACATCCCTCATGTATTATTGACTTGCAAATGAATAATTCGAGCTCCTGTGAATCCGTATTCATGTAAACTTTAGTTTAACCCCTTAGCTTGAGATTGAGATACGCATGAAATAGGCGCGCTCAGCTATTAAATGGAAAATGATGTCAACATAATCTTTGAAAGTAAACCGTTTCGTTGACTGATTTGATCCACAAAAATTATTCTTAACAGGTAAACACGATGATAAACATATTGTTTTGTTTTTAACATGAAAGCAAACAGACCTACACAAAAATCAATTGTTTGTGTTCGCTATAGACTTATATTTGTATTTATGTTTATATTGAGTTTTAAAACTGTCTGCAGTCTTCGGGTGTCATATCGGTGGTTACTGTTTAGATAGCGTGTAGACTAAAATATACATTTAATGTTGTTACATATAGAATAATATATGGCAAAATCCGTATCGCATGCTGTATTACGAGAAATGAATATCAGTCCTGAGGGCTGATATTGGTCGAATGGCGAGACAGCATGCGATACGGATTTTGTCATGTAGTGTCCTGTTTAACACATATTTCAGATTCATGTTATGTAAGGGGATAATTCTGATTCTGAGGTGGGGGCATGGCATGGCCGATTTAAGAAATATATATTTAGATGAAAATAAATAATCTTTTGTTATCACACTTGAAAAATAAATATTCTGGGCTCAAACACATTTTTTTTATCATTTCAAGTATTAACAGAAAATCTGGAAAAAAAGTATTATCAGTTCTTCACATCCAAAGTCATAAAATAATAGTTTTATATTACAATAGTTGTATAGGACAACACCTGTTTACTTCTATTCACAGATCTGACATTACATGAAATTGATAAATGAGTGCCAATTTCAAAGGATATACAGTTAAAGTTCCTCCTCCTTTTCACTTAAATGAATATAATATCATTTATGAAATTTCAATGCTGCTTAGCCCTTCTGCTGCTGACGCTTATATTTTGTGGTTACATTTCGTACCATGCAAGGAAATACGGTACTGGAAACTGTCCATATTTTACGTCTATTGATATTTGATTGCACGCTATGATGACGAGCGTATATATAGAGATATAGCGAAGCCTCGGATAAAGATGAACAAATCATATAGTCTTTGGTTTCTTATTTAAAAGAGATGGATAAGGAATAAGTTCTTGCATACATTTTAAGCGGATAACAATCTGGAGACGATCATAATGGGGTGCTATACGGGTTTAACTATGCAATACGAGGTATGCGATACAGGGTAGATGATAAATACTTGAGTAAAGAACCTTAAATAAATCAAATTTCTGTATTTTGTACTTAATATATGATAAATGTATATATTATCGCGTCTATGCGTTGTTTGAAATATTTATGTATTTTTGACTTTTTTGTTATTTGAATAAACGTTTTTTATGTTAAATATCAATTATGAGAATATGAGTCAAATCGATAAATATGAATTTGACAACGAATGAATTTAACATTTTAACATATATGTTTTACTACTATTTTTGGACAGTATTACTATGTAGATTGGTAGGTAGATCAAAAAAGTTATTGTAGTCGAAATATGAATTCCAATTTTTATGTAAAAAAATAAGGACATGTGTGTTAACAAAAACAGTTGTACTAACCTAAAACAATATCGTAATGGATTTTATTTACTTACACATTTCACATAGCCTTCCTTACTAGATCTCTATACATCTGTGTATTATTAGCCGTATTATTACTGACCCCATATAAACTGTATTACGTCACTATCACACTATGTAACGAAATTATTTTACTGACTATCTTAAAGTGTGAAATTTAGACTAATGACCTATCAAAATGAGCAAGTCTTCAATTACTAATACTGTAAGCATTAAGAAACTACTTCCATTGATCCTACAAAAATAGATGCGAACAATAACAACTTGTTAGGTTTTAATGTGTTTTTATGAATTTATTTCCATCTTAATCATCAATTTCTTCGTCTGTTGAAACTTTTAAGATTTTTTCTCAGTACCGTATTGTTTTTATAAAAGGACGTAACACCAATACTAACCGTGTATGAAATAAGCCCAGCCTCTCTTCTTACCTAATATGGAATATACAGGGACGTAACACCACTACTAACCGTGTATGAAATAATACCCGCCTCCCTTCTAACCTAATATGAAATATACACGGTCTTCATGCGGACGCTTTTAACCAAACATATTCCTTGAAATGTATAGGAGGTAAGATAAATGTATATGCTATCAACAAACGGAAAGATGGAATACGGCTGTTATATTTCTTGTTTGGTAAGTTCTTAACCTGGTTTTATAGCTATCCAAACCTACCTGTTGGCATGATAGTCGTTTTAGGTTTCATTGCATATAAACTTAAATCGTATAGAAACAGACATATGACAAGCTTTGTATAACACTAAACTGACATTATCCTTCATTGCAAAATCGAACAACAATATCATGAGATATATAGTGCACTATATTAATACACTTCGTAATGGAAATTCGTGTTTTATTCTTCAAAATGTTTAGATATTGATTAACAACACAACTAATTCTAGTTTATGTTTAAAGTGATACATTTGTTAAAACAATCCAATGTTTATTATGCTACTTACAGGTTGTATTATCAATTTGTATTTATATCATCGCTATTTATTCATATGGGCATTTCGGGAGTCGTAATAGAAACGTCATTGTTATTCAATTTATACAGACTGTGATCATCCAACCATATACCCAGTTTAAATATATAACATATAATATATGTAAGATTTGTTCTAAATAAACAATTTATTGTAAACTAAGTGGATTGTCAATATTCCAATTTTATTAAATCGATATAAAATATGTAGTAAATGTCTTAAATGATATATCATTGAAATGATTGTGTACACATCGTTGCACATAATGCTTATGTACTCACATGAAGATGTTAGTATATCAGTTTTGGGTTTTGATTCTCCCTATCTGCCACCTCTTTCGATGATATTGATTTTGTTGACTACATCAACGTTTTAGCAAACACAAAAAATGTGCATGTCAAGAGTAAATATATTAAACAGTAAATCAACAAAAAATACCAAAACTCCGAGGGAAATTCAAAACAGAAAGTCCGTAATCAATTGGTAAAATTAAAAGCCCAAACATATCAAATGAATGATTGCCTTATTCCTTAAAACTTGTAAAATACGTTTAACCCATATATAAGCTTTTAATTACTACTACATTTAATCATCTCACTATGTTTTCTATAGGTTCAAATGAACTAGTATAAAAATGTATGTGGGTTTTGTCACTTTACCCCAGCATTTGATCATAAGACCTTCAAAAACATTAGGGTCCTCATAAGGACTGACATATACATATTTACCTACAATTCACCTGTATCAGATCTTTCATTTGTTTAAAGATATATATTACCTTTACCCCCTTTTTTATGAACATACAATATCATAACAATCTTATACATTGTTTCAATAAAGGTAAATTGTCTGTCTTTTTGCTATTAAAAAATTCATAGGTTTGCACAGGTAAGATACCTTTTTGATTTTTTAAAAGGTTTTAACATGAAAAATTGAAAACAGCATTGTAGTGATCAAACGTTATAACTAAATGTATTTATCCATCAATCGTTGCGAGTAAAGAAATGGAACAGGATTAGATTATCCATCCGGAGCACTTGAGATCACCTTTATTTAAGAGGGGGTTTGTGTTGCTCAATTTTTCGTTTTATGCAGTTTTTTGTTGAATTGTTTATTATTCCGTTTTTTTTTGTGCCATAGATATGGAATTTTCTCCTCAAAGTTCTGAATGTCTTCGTTTGTCTCTTTATTTCAACGCCTGTGTCTCTTATAGCTGACTTTTGCGAAATGAATTTTGCATATTGTTCAAGACAACACGGTGAAATATAGTCATAGTTATTTACATCTTTGTTCTTTGGTCTGTTTTGCTCCTATAACGTCATTTATTGGTGCGATATAAATCCGAAACAAAAAGCTTTTAAATGTAAATGCTTAACAGTCAGGGACATTACTTAAGGGGGTACAGAACACCTAAGAAAAGATAACTCTTTCTCATAGTCTGATTCATTGCTGCGTTTTAAAATTATGTGCAATATGCAAGCTTTTAAAAGATCATGATCAGAATGTTGACATTATTGCTAAGACCAGCTGTACACCCTTTGTTATTCATTTAATCCTTAAAAATCATTTAAAGTTAATCATTTTCAATAAATGAACCGTCAATGAGACATAATAGGGAAATTTCAAAGTGAAAAAAAATTACCAAAAGAAAACAAGGACGTTTGAAAAGGAGGGAAACAGAAAGAGAAGGGACCATAACTGTTTTCGTTTTTTACTTGGCAATGCCTACATGTAGGTCTTAAATAAAATGAAATAAAGTGCAAAATGTCTAAGGAAGCTACCATTTGATATTTAGGGGGGGGGGGGAGGGCTAGGACTTATAAAACTTTGTCCTGCATTTTTTTTTTTTATAGTTGAACGCATTATATTGTCCTGCATTTTTTATTTTTCATTCTTTGCGGACCTGTAATTTTCATTTCCTGTTATGCTAAATTACTGATCCTGCCTTTGTTTGTTCCAAAGCCTGTCTTGCCTTTTTCAAATTTCATCCAAACCCCCCTCCTCAAATGAGGGTGGATATGACCTTTATCGGGACTCCGGGATCGAGTGTTTCTAATGTTAAGATTTAGGGATTGACCCTTTCGAGATCCGAAATTCTATTTTCGGATATCAGGATGTCGGGATTTAAATTTATCTAAATTCGGGACCTCGGGATTTCATGTTTTTAAGCCGGGGTTTCGGGGTCAGAACCCCGCCAACCCTCCTCTCAAATGGTAGCTCCCTCTGACAATAACATTTTAACCAAATAAATAAGAATCCCTGGACAATTTCACAATGCTTATGTTCGTAGATCTTCTCATCAACTTGATTAAATCAAAACTGAATTGACTTCTCATACTTTTTTTGGTTAAACAAAACTAGTATTTTTAAATAAAATACACTATGACCTTAGTAATACATGTAGTACAGTAATATAAAAAAGATTACGAATACTTCACAATTTTATAATTGCTGTCATATTATTTAAAGTGCAATTGAATATTTTATTGAATGATTTATATTCATATAAAAAGTTTGAAAATACCCAGAAGGATACTCAACCACCAGTGCATCATTAAAATGTAACGGAACAAGGCAAAAAGAAGAAAAAAACATCTCATTCAGTCCAAAAAACACTACACATATTTTTGCTTTCTTAATTCATCTAAAAAAACTTTATCTTTCTAGTATCTTTTTACAACCTTTATCTTGACATGAGTAGAAAATTAAAGGGTGTCTTCTATTCCGTCCGCAATTTTAGGGAAAGTAAAGTCTATATTTAGAATCATAGTTGAAACTGAAACTACACATGTATGATATAAATAGAACATGTTATTTTCGCTTTATCGAACTTCAATTTCGAAGGGATAGCAAAATTAACTATTTTCTTTTGTTGTTCCATTGTCATGTTTGTGTATCTTTCCGATATTTTTTTTATCAAATGCAATTTTGAAATAAATATAAAAAAGAAAGTGTGATGTTATTGCAAGTGACAAGTGAAAATGTTTATTTTCAAGTCTCAATTCAAGATTATTACCGAATAGAGTAATCATTCTCTATCATAATAAGGGGCCCAAAAATAATGTGAAACTTGTAACTGCCGTGCTTTTAACTAAAAATCAGTTGTATCTAATTGTCATATTTATAAACCTCTGCAGAAATACTAAAAAATGGTCTATGTTTAACGAACTTGATTAAACAGTATAAGGATTTTGCACAGTCAGCTCTGTTTCATCTCTCATAAGGCGTAATTCTTTGCACCAATGGTTTCGACGTTATGTTTTGAATCGTATATTTTTGAATCTGGCCAAACGACCAATAAATTGAAATCTTGATCATGTAAAGCATCTGCCAACTTTAAAGCTTTTGCCTAATTAGTATGTATCATGTGTACTTTTGGTGTGTCATGCTATTAATTTCAACAGCTCGTATCTCAAATCAAAAATCAATTACATCCTTTTGTTCCCCCTGCAATTGATTTTCGGTTTTGGGGGAGGGGGATGGTAACCCTGTCCGTCTGTCCCTTTATTGGTATATATATAGTTATTTGGCATAACTCCTCCTATTGTTTGATTCCTAGAAAGTTTTCACTTCGCTGTCTGTTGAGTATTTAAGTACGTACACTGCGCTTCAATAGAAACGATTCCCTTTTCACACAATTATATGTGACTACATGTCCATTATGTATTCCGTGTGCATTTAATGGCTTGAAATGTCATAAAATGTGTCTATTTTGTTGTATGGTCGATTAAAGCTTTTGTGATATGATTTGTTTTAAATAAATATGAATTCATAACTACATGAAAGTCATGGCCTGTACAAGTGTATCTTACCAAAAAAAACCACATATATCGTTCTTGAGGTCAAAGTTCAAGGTCATATGAAGGTCAAAATTTTAAGAAGGCACACCACCTCATGGTGATACATCCACATGCCAAAGATGTAAGGCCTAGGTCAAAAGGCATAGAAGTTATGGCCTACATGGTTGTGTTCACGGAAAAACACCCATAAATTTGACCTTGAGGTCACATTTGAAGGTCACACAAAGGTCATCATGATGCCAGACACTTAACCCTGTGATGATACATCCACATGCCAAATAGCTAAGGCCTAGTTCAAAAGACAAACAAAATTATGGCCATTATGTACTTTTTGAATAGATTTTGCTCTTATTTTATGAACCAATTTGAGGGTGGGGCCTAATTTAAACTTAAATTCCAAAAATTCTAACGGTTAAATTTTAGAAAAATTTTGCAAGAACAACCGACTTGTATAGCACTCCAAATGCTTAGTTTTATGAAAAAATTAAACGACACATTTTTTTTCAAAAAAAAATTTCTTCTTCAAATACTAGAAGCACGGCCTTCACTTTTCGGGGCTAATTCTGATACCCCCTATTAAAGTTCCGACAATTTTTTTTAACCGGAATAAAAAACTTACAAGAATGGGGTATCAGTGAACTAATATTCTTCTCAGCTATCATTATTAGCTATGCTATTGTCAATTTAGGATTCAATTATTTTTTTTTTTACAACCCTATACCCATATTTCAGAAACTTCCAATTTTGGCCGATACTAGTATGTAAAAGATGCCATATTTGAATTGCCAAATCTTTTAAACCTATGGTTCAAATCTTTTAAAATTTTTACAAGATGTTAAGGTTGGCCTAGTTTATCAATGGCAAAAAATTAAGAAAAATTAAACGACAGGAATTTTTTGGGGTATAGTGTTGGGTACCCCCTTAAACAAGAAATTTTTTTCGTTACTTATATAGGTAATTTTTGTTTTAAAAAATTATAAAATAAAATAGAGTTATTTTAAATTTCAATAGAAGCATGGACTAAATGTAGTTTTCATGAATTTTTAAAGCATTTTATATCATAAAATGGAGAATTTATTACATTTAAGAGGAGTATAGAGATTAGGGGTTACTTTAAAAATAATGACAAAAATATTACTTGAATAAGTTATTTTATACATCTTTGAAATAATTAGTAATAACACTTATTTAAGGAACATATGTAATTGTTTTGGGTTACAAATTATACATAACTTCAAGTCTTAATTAATTCACAAGTTTCTGTCTATCTATATCTGTCTACCTTCAAGTTGTTGAGGAAAATGATATTTTAATAGTCCCAAGAGACCAATCTTTGACCCGAAAGCGTCGATATGAAAGATAAGTGCGTCAGAAAGGCAATTAGTGTTTCAGAAAGATTAGATTTCATATTTCATGGGAAAAATAACCAGATGACTGCGAAAATTTGTTAAAGCTAGTAAAATCTGTATAGTTGGACACCTATAAAAATAATATTTAGAAAAGTTACTTATACATGTTATATAAGTAATATTTAAAATAGCCTCGTTTTCAACATTACCTGTAAAGGTAATTTTAAATGTTTCTTGTTTAAGTAATGCCCCTGACTGCTTAAACGACGGAAATGTGAATCCAATTCACTTAACCAAACAATGAACGAATGAACAATATTTCTAACACACACACACACATATAAAAAAATGCGTTTTTGAAATTATGTTTCAAATTCGAATTCCTCATATCAAGAATTAATTTAAACGCCCAATATTCAGTGTTTTCCCAAACCAGGAAACATATAAATAATAGTCACATTATGCAGCTTTTGACAATGCAATATTTGCCTGACATAGATTTTGATTATGCATTGTTCCTGAATTGTTATTCCACGCTAATGTTCGAAAGAATTCCTAACTTTATCAGTTCAAACTTAAACAATATTTACGACGTTGCTAACCTGTGGAAAATACGATTCCTGATGTCAATCATACAGGTACATACTTCCGCATTTAATATATGTTTACAGACACGTCATAAGATTATTTTAAAGATCTGTTCAAAATTCGAACGATACTTCATTATTTAAACATCAATGGATATTCATTTGTGTTTATAGACAGCTTATACATCTATTTTAAGCGTAATTTAACAAAAACTATGATGTAAAAAGAATACAATACTTTATACATGTATGTGAAGTCTACACATATTCATTTGTAATAGTGTACTGATTGTACATTTATTGATCTTCCCTTCTCTGTTCTTTAATAACAAGGATTACCTGGTTTAGTTCGTGATTCAGGAAGTTAATTGCGATTGTATGAATATTTCCGCAATCCATACTATTGAATTAGTTTTTGTTTTCCATTGCTCTCAACATTTAATTGATGTGACCTTTCTTAGAATGTGTTTTCACCCTTGAATTGGAATTTGTATAAAAGAAATTGAAACATTACTCTTATAAAAATAATTTCACTTGTAGGATCAATCAATAATATCCATTAAGATATATTATTTAAAATATTCATTTTCTTTTCCAGTTTAAAAGCTGTAGACATATATAACATGTCACGTTTGGTAATTTTTGTCTTGCTTGACGGAGTCAAAAAGCGAGACAAAGGTATGCTGGCATTTTGTCATTTGGTCTGTTGGCTTCAAATAATTGTCTTTGAGCGTGCCAGACGAAGCCCCAAAAAAATCCAGGAAAGCATATTATCTCATACTGTGGACTCATTTATTTTCGTTGGCACCAATTTTCGTGGATGAGGGAAAACTTGCATGTTCGTGGACATTAAATTTCGTGGTTTTGCCGAGGTTTTTATACAATCCTTTTGAAAATATGTCATTCGTTGAACATTTGATTTCGTGTTCATCTATACCGATTGGTATCCCACGAATAATAATGAATCCATAGTAACCTTTATAACGTGTCGATTTTATATCTTGAATTATTTTGTTTTACCACAACCCCTTTTCAAAATAGTAAAATTGAGAATGGAAATGGGGAATGTGCCAAAAAGACAACAACCCGACCATAGAAAAAAACTTTGACAGATATGAAACATTCGAACATCTGTATTGCTGTTTTACTCCTAGCATGGGGCAGGCACATATATAATATTGAGGGGTTTCTTGTGAGTGTTATCGATGAATACTACCCTAATATTGTACAGTGATCTCTTAAAACGACATAATGAATATCAGTTTCAACTAAGTTTTTCAACTTAGCACAAACAGTAATACCACAATATAAAAGACAACCATTACCGTTCTCAAAGTACCTGCAGAAATGAAAGCTAATTAACCGAGATCGGTAATCGAAGCGTTCCTGATGAAGGTACATCCAGAACAGAGCTTCGAACGCATGAAGTTATTAAACGTGTTGTTTTCAATTTTATAAACAGGTTTAAGTCAACCATCATAATGATTGACCGATACAACGTGTCTGTGTCTCACCTCACTTACGAATCAGTGTTGATTTGCAAGGCAGAACACTCTTGACGTGTCGAATCTTGCTCCTGGTGAAGTTCATTCAGAAGGTGTATTTTTGAACCTTGAGTTGTATCCCTTCATCGTGCAATGGATCAATGAAATTTAGACATCGGCAAATTACTGTTGCCCCTTCATCATATAATAAGAAGTTACTTTGATTGTGGATAAAAAATTCTTGCTACTTATCTGCTCATTTACTATAATATACTGATGTCAGAGCTTATCAGTAGAGTACCATCCAGTTCTATATGTCAATCGTTATTATAGCAATAAAGGGTGATGACCTGAATGCAAAGTAAATTTTAAGATTAAACTTTAATCTGGGGTAAATGTCAATTTTTGATTATGATATTGGCTAAAACTGGAGTATTGGAACTAGCTGTTTTCATCTGTGCCAAAGATATGCTATAATGTTTAACACAATCATGATAGCACCCGTAAATGTTTCCAAGAAATCAATAAAACTTAATATTTTAAAATCTAAGCCAATTTCCTATTTTTTAAAACACAACCCCTTCTAGCAATGAAATGTTGATAGGTAACTAGAGCCTTAAAGGGAAACTTCGCAAAAAAATCAAAAATTGATATTATGTTCATTCTGTATAAAAATGCTCAAATTCATAGATATTAAAGTTTTATTCCGCTAGATAAGCGATCACCATCGATTTTAAATTTAGAGTATCAATTCTCCGAGATCCGCCATCTTGTCTTCTTTCCCGATGAATAAAAACGATATGTCTATAAACCACAAAGAAACAAAACTACAGTAACCGATGTAGTCGTAATTGCGTGTCGATATCTTGTCAATCGTACGGTTGTTTAATCCGACTAACTAACTTGATACGGAAAATATTCTTACTTTTTTTTAAAATACCATGGTCTGTTGTTTTTAAACTGTTGATATTGGAATTAGGTGAAAAGTCATAGTTGAAATCATAATTAAGTGTTCCGTGAAAATTGTTTTCGAAAATCAAATTTGTTCATAATTCTTTAAAGTAATAAACTTTTTTCAAATATATTTTGATCTTCCCTCATCTGATCACCAGCATGGCTAAAGGTATTACTTCCAAAGGTATTGTGAGGGGTGTGAGGTGACACGTCCAGGTATTCCAGCGATTTCCTGTCGGGCTTGCAAGTTCATGCATCGTTTCACTTCTGCAGGTATTGATCAGTGTACACGGCTGATAACTTATAACTTATAACTTTCCATTTTGAACTATCAGATGTATAATATACAACTCTGTCTTACTTGTCATTACTAAACTCATACGCTTGTTTATAAATAACATTTCTGGTGTAAAGAATATAATTCATAAAAATATAAATAATACCCAAAAAATAAGATTTGATGAAATTAAAATCTATTTAAATATTTTTTCCAAGGGTGAATTTGGGAAAATGTAATATATAGTCATTGTCAATAGTGAAGGACAGATTGGAACAGACCAGAAATATTGATTTAAAAAAATGTACGCACTTGCCGACGATTCGTTTATACGACTGGATAGAAAGTTACGGAACTATAGCGCAATTTAAAATATATACGTGTATACATTGAACATAAGAAAAAAACATATGTTTTGAATAAATAGGGGTAAAAGTGTTGAAAATAGACTAATCCACGTATGCCAACAGTATGTAATCATCGAATGTCGATAGACTACAGTTGTATACCAAAAGAAGAAGAGAACCAATTTGATTTAAATACAGGTCGATGTATAACTTTTGCTTTGGTTCATTGAAGCTGTGGACCTAGGAAAATCACAGATTTATATTTCAATAAGATTGTTCTCAAACAAAGGAAGGAGTTCGTCATCACAATTGTTATATATGCCACTGGACGAACACTAATTATCCCCAGGGGATGTGAATATTTTGCTGGGAAACTTTTGAGTATCAAAGTTTCAAATTAATTTCGGGATTTATTTTCTTTCTTGGTATTCAATAACAGAAAAAAGAATAAATTACTTGTTCGCTAAATAGGGGTATTCTTGTCAGATAAAAGAATTTAGTTATATTTAAAAAATAGGGAAATATGACATTAAATTGGTTCTGTCTTTTTTTAAACATCGTTCAAACGATGTGTGTCTAAGGTGAACGCCACAAGAACCCTGTAATACTAGTACGAGAGTATAGCATGTAAACATTCCTTCTCAATAATATAGTTGTATTGGAAATCTTTTCATACAGATTGACAACTCATTGTCCGATATGCATGTAATATTTGCCACATGACGCCCATAGTTCTTTCTACCATCTTCACCTTATTCTTTGATATTGCTGTAAACATCGATGGTTCACACCCAAACAAAATGGGAGTAATGAACCTTCAGAGCTTCTCCGTGTTATACACTTGTGAAATATATAGACGAAATTTCTGTATTGAAATGAATCTACATCTCACAAACAGGATTTTCAAATAACGATTTTGAGTAATCACCTTACAAACCAATATAAACGTATGGCAAGATATAACCATGAAGGAATTTAGTTTTTGTCAGACGCAAGAACTCATCACTATATCATAAACGTATACGTATATATATGCATACAGTTTCAAATATCAAGAACAAGCGGTCGATGTCGATAGTATGTTTTCTAACTGTTCAGAGTTAGACATGTCACTTGTTCATTCTTGGAAGCCTTCATATTCCCCGTCTAACGATGGGAACTCTTTCTGATTGTGTTGACTATAAATGCTTGTATGGTAATTCTGTCGTTTATCTGTACAAGATATCAAACAGATGTACAATGGTATATCAAATTGGGTAATATTGCATTTAGTTTTTATTAAAGATTAAAACTACTATTTTTTGCTTCATATTTGAATCTTCACGTCAATTGCCGCTAAGAAAGTAATCAAAAATTGTTTCCTTTTATTTTTATACACTTTCGGAATTACGAATCAGAATTTTATTTTCAATTAATTTACACAATTTAATTATTGTATCTTTATTCTCATCGTGTATTAAATCTTAATGTATTAACATCATGGCAGCATATACTCTTTCTAATTCTTTCTGTTTATCCTTTCCAAATAACAACATTTATACCTGTGTACGCTTGAACTCACACCTGCGGCTAAATAGCTACAAGGTAAACGAATTGACCTCAAGCCGAGAAATATACAGTGACCTTTACAAAATAATATACACACTCTGCTCACACATTAGTTGCATTGAAATGATTATCAAAACAATAACGGTAAAAAGAATTGAAATATTTTCAGTTCAATATCAGTAAAAATGTTCAATAAATATTTTATGAAAAAAATCTCAACAATAATTAATTAAATTTATTCAAAAACATTTACTAGAGATAATTTTATAGGAGTTTAATTCAATCAATACAAAACGGTATATATATGCATATTCACTTTCGTTCATTCTTAAATTGTGGTTAATAACTTCGACCATTCGTCAGCTGTGCGCTTTTAATTACGTATATTGTCGATAAGCTATAAGAGTTGAACAGATTTTATTTTTTCCCAGAATTCAATAAATCGGGCTAATACGTCACGACCCACTCGAGAATTCAACCAAAAAAGTTACAAATACTTGATTTTCTCCGTTATTAGAAGGACTATAAATTTAAAACTTTGCAAATGTGTTTTTTATGTTAAGATGAACATAATTAGATGATAAGTAAAAAATCGCGGAATTTCCCTTTAAACGCCGTAATATCTAGAGATATCTTCTCCATATTCTGGCATTGCTTTAATATTACAATCTTGAATTCACCGAAAAAACTAAGGATTTTCTTATCCCAGGCATAGATTACCTAAGCCGTTTTTGGCACAACGTTTGAGAATTTTGGATCCCCAATGCTCTTTAACGTTTTACATGTTTGACTTTATAAATAGTTTGATATGAGCGTCATTAATGAGTCTTATGTAGACGAAACGCGCGTCTGGCGTACTTAATTATAACCCTGTTACCTTTGATAACTATTTACACAGGTTTGCAAGGGTTTGTGTTGCTCAGTCTCACGTTTTGTGTTTTGTGTTTTGTATACATTTTTCCTTTTTTTTTCGTTTTTCTTTTCTTGTTTTTTCCATCATGGCATTGTCAGTTTATGTCGACTTTATGAGTTTGAAGGATCCTTCGGTATCTTTCGTTTTTCTTTTGCTACCGAGAACTGAAAAATCTAATATCTTTTTACTCAATTTGTCAAGAATATATATTTTCATGTTTTCCTCATGCCAATTTTCAGATGATATATACGACTTTAAGCAGACGTGGATGCAATCAACATAGTCTAAAAACTTTGAAATTATTTAGGGAGAATACTTTGAAGATGAAAATAAATAATGGTAGAGTGGCTTTGTACCATATTCGTTAACAGAATTTGTAATAGTTCAATACTGTTTTATATTTGATGCAGATTCTAGCGGTTATCTCTGAGGCTTTCTAAATTTTGAAATAGAAAGTAGAAATTCCTTTTTGACATGTAAAATTGGGTGTTAGCGTCAACTTTTCGAAAATAGAAGAAACGTTTGATATCTAAGTAAATTACCAAGTCAGCAGTAAGACAGTTGTTGTCCATTCGTTTTTTGATGTCTTTTGTCATTTGAATTTTGCCATGCTTAGGGACTTTACGATTTGATTTTACTCTGAGTTCAGTATTTTTGTGATTTTACTTTTTACATCTTTCTCATGAAGGAATACCTGACAGTATGCGTTACCCTATCATATAAATTAGAGTACGTGACATTAAGAAAAAGTGTTTATGATATTTCATTTTAGAGGTAAAGGGTTAACAGTAAAAAGTCCCAAAAACACAGAAAACTTGGTTGATTTTATTTGAAAAACCACGTTAGCAGAAATAAATACGCTTGAAAGTTTATGACAATTACTAACTAGGCGTAAATTATTAACAAATTAATGAGTTTCATGTTTATATTTTGTTAATCAAGAACAGTACGTTATGCATTTGGATAGTGCAAAAGCACAAACGTATTAACAAGTCGCTGATTTAAAATGAAACCAAATCATTGTCTTTCACATGTTTCACAAGTCTCCAAAAAATAAATATCCATTTAAAAAAAGTTACGCTTGATTAAGCTGTATTGCTATTTCGGGTTTTTGTTGCGAATATGAAAGAACGATAATAATTTTCGAATTTTCTCTGTTCGATTAATTTTTTTGCCAATTTTGCCATATCAAATTTTTCATATTTTGTTTTCATAATAAAATTAGTTATTTCATTTTGCAAAAAAAGAACTCCCTTGCTTAGATAGATAGTTAGTTCGAATTACATTTTTGTATTTGAATTAAGAGTGGTCACAAACAAGTTACAGAAATCTGAATCAGTTGAGTATCGTCGTTTGTAAATCATTTTGTCCGAAGATTACATCAATCTGAAAGAAAAATACTTATATAGGTGTTATATATCATATTATGCCGACACATCTTTATACATATACTAGTATTTGTTTATTCTAAAGTCACAGTTCAGAATACCTGATTTGCGTAAATCCTATCATAATACATTTGCTAAGAGATGTAAAGAGAACAAATGATTGTACTGCTTCTGAAAACAGAAAAAGGATCATCAGTAATAAAACAAATACAAGTAATTACCATTTATGCCCAAATATTGATAACATCTAGCGATTTATAACAAAACAGATAATCGCTCGCAGTACAAAAAAGTACAATGTGTTCCTGTACAGTCCTAGAACAACGATAATTTTTTCTAAATCGAACTGAAAGCTTTATGTATACTTACGGTTTTTTACATATAAAACTTTTAAGGCTAGAACAGTCTACATCATTCCATTGGTTGTCGAGTTTTCTACGAATTTCCAAACAATGCTCGTTATCATCCTCATTGTTTGGTTCAGAGCTATACCAATCATCAACGTTGAACCTCTGTCCACTAGTTGACCACACCCAAACACCTTCTTCAGACTCATCCGTTCCATCAAGCCAGAAGTCTGACACAAAAGAAATACAGAATTGGGAATAATAGTCTATAGATATAATACTAAAGAAATATTGGGACTTTTATTTTCAACATACAGGACCTAAAACCCTGTTAAACAAGCGAAGGAACGACTTGAAATCTGATACTCGATTACTAACTTTTCAGTTCGGAAGAATATTATTGTGGTTAAGTGTTGAGTTGGATAGGGGAAAAAAAGGGGGGGTCTAGATTGAAATATTGTTTTAATTATTTGCAAAAAAAACCCAAAAAACATATGGGTCACGTTTTTTTTAATCAGGCTACAGATTGGCCACAACTGTCAAATTTGGTATAGATTATGCATGGAAATTTTTATTTTTTGTAATAGAATGAGAAGTACAGAAATTGAAGATGAAATATGAGAAGATAGCTGTTTTGATCTTCTTTTTTAAAATAAACAGAAAAATTCATATAAATGCATAAAGTATTCTTTAACAAAATTTACATTATCTTCCCATATATGGCAAAGTTAAAAGAAATTTACTTAAACAGAAAATAGTTTGTGTTTGTTAGAAACAGGCGTAAAATATGAGTTTTTTCTTCATTTTGCTGAAAAGTTTTACAAATGAGTTACTTTTATCGAAATTTCCCCATTTCATGAAATATCTAGACCGATTATATTCTGCTATTTTACAATTCAAGATAATTAATCTCAATAAAAAGATAACTTCTTGTAAACGGAAACCTCTCATTGGCACTCATACCAAACCTTCTGATATTTACGTACTTTTTTCATATTTTGCAGTATTATTCTTAAGAAAATCGATCTCACTAGTTGATGATGCGTCTGCAAGCCTACTATCGTTTTGCGTACACTCTCTCTGAAAACAAAAAAAATACTTGTTATATTTGTAAAAATGAAAAAAATCTTTAAATAAAGAAAATAAACGAACCACTAGTAAATTGAAAATTACGGTAATGGTCGGATTATAGTAAAGGGTTTTTCGTTTTGTGTAAAATTAAGTTTTCTACATTAATATATCAGCCAATAGTACTTGGATTAGATCTTGTTCCAGAGTTTGCATTTGTCAGCTGATTTTTTTTATACAGATAAACTCCAAGCAGACAAAACACGTCGATAAATTACTAGGTTTTAAGGGGGTTCTGGAAAGGTGGCATATCTTTAGTAGCTTTGAGTACGACAGTTGCATCAAATGCCATTGTTTTGACATCGAGGCGTGAACAAAGTGTCACAAATAAGGGTACATCAACAACACGAACCCCACCAAAAACTGGTTTTAATTTCAGGTGCTCCGGAAAGGTAAGCATATCCCGGTTATCTGTGGCACCTGTCATGTTGCACATGTTATTACAAAGCAGGTAAGTATTCGTGTTCGTTAAGTCACATTCGTGAAAAAGGAACGGGATTGTAGTAACGACATACGGAACATATCCAATACAATCTGTTCAACGTATATTTTATAACGGTCAACCAACTCTTGAGGGCAGCCGTAAAATTTACGAAGTGATGATTTCAACTTCACTATTTGAAACTCTTGGTTTAAAAATGAAAAGATCACAATTGAAAAGTTGAAATCATCTCTTTTGTCGTAAAGTTTTTTTTCAACCGACCCTCATAGTCAATTCCGAGATATAATTTTTGGTCCTCAATGCTCTTCAACTTTGCACTTGTTTGGCTTTATAAATATTTAGATATGAGCGTCACTGATTTGTCTTATGTAGACGAAACGCGCGTCTGGCGTAATAAATTATAATCCTGGTACCTTTGATAACTATAAGTCCTAATCAAATGGCAAAATCAAAAGTTCAAACACATCAAACGAATTCCTGACTTGGTACATGCATTTTCTAATGTAGAAAATGGTGGACTGAACCTGGTTGTATAGCGCTAAACCTCTCACGTGTATGATAGCCGCACGAAAATCCATTATATTTACAACGATGTCTGAACAAAACAGACATAATAGGTAAAATTGTAAAAAAATATTGGTACAACAGTCATCACTGTGTCACAATCTCAAAACAAACAAATATTTAACAAAGAAGCACAAAAAACATCTATCAAATTTACAACCACATTCATTGCCTCGCGTGTTTGACGTCAGAAAATGTAAACGTCACACATGAAGAAATATAAAATAATTTTGTCTTTCAAAGCATTTTCAATAAAATTATAATTTCACATGGGGAATGGTGGTATACAAGGTTCAAAAAATAAAAAAAGTTTTGTTAGAACTAATTTCAGAAAAAGACCGAGATTAAAAATTTTCCACAAGTTCTTTAGAATTTTTAAGAATCCATATATCGTGAATACCACTACGCGATTGAAATATTGTTGTCGTTCAAAGTCTTGTCAAAATTATAATAGAACAATATCAAAATGGCGGGATCTTTAAGCGTACAGAGCCACGTCATATGTTCCAAAGAAACACAAAAAAGTCACACGTACAAAACATACCAGCAAAAATGAAGGAATATACAAACACATTGACGGGAAGTAGCCATCTCAAATGGATATCACAGAAAACAGACCAAACAGTAAAAGTAATATCAATAATAGAACATAGATAGATATGCATATTTCCTAAAAAAAAAAATCAATGAAATATTTTACTGTTTGTAATGACTATGTGTTGACAATGATCTTACAATTGATAATACTCACCGACAGATGATGCGTCTATATTTATTGAATTTATTATTGTATGTTTATCATTGAAATTGCTTTATTTCAAACATGTCCACATTAGCAAAATACAAATGTAAACATTATTTTTACTGCCTGATTGAAACACGTTATAAAGTTGTTATATTTTAACATATTGTAACTGCATGCATAATGTCTTATTTTTGGTCAATTCACCATAAAATCATAGAATTGAAAGTTTTAAACATATAATCCTATCTAAATGCGACTGAAACATTTGAGATTATAGTTCTTGTTTATTTTTCTATATTTATAGTTTTCAAACAGCGAGTTTCACCCTGTTTTGATACCATTTCCTGTGTTCTGATTTTTTTATTGCAACTGGTAACATAACATGATGGACCAAGGGATATGGCATATTTACAAGGACATTTATTTTAGTATGTTTAATTTTGGTATATTTAAATGCAGTGACATTGTAATGGAATCAGTCTTAAAAAGAATCTTAAAGTTTACTACCTTGGCATCAGTCCAACTTGCAGAATAAGTACTGAAGTAGTAACAGTTGTTTGTATGTCTTTTCCAACCATCGTCACATGACGTTAGAACTGTTAAATATATTACATTAACAATAAGATAAACAATAAGATAAATACATGAAATAATAAGATAACAAATAAGATAAAAGATCAGATAAAAAATAAGATAGCAATAAGATAAACAATAAGATAAAAAATAAGATAACAATAAGATAAAAACTAAGATAACAGTAAGAAAAACAATGGTATTCTTTGACAGACACTTATATCTATCTTTGTATTTAGCTGATAGGGTAAGAAAAATACTGAACTCCGAGGAAAAAGTCAAAACGTTGTCAAAAACATCTAAAAACGCAGCTTAGTTTGGCGAATAACGCTGGTTGGTTGTAATGACAGTTTCTATAGCAATCTACGCTGGTAATTTGAATATATCTAAATAGTTCAAAGTGTTTTGGCTTATCTAATAGATATAGGAAGATGTGGTGTGAGTGCCAATGAGACAACTCTCCATCCAAATAACTATTTATAAAAGTAAACCATCATAGGTCAATGTACGGCCTTCAACACGGAGCCTTAGCTCACACCGAACAACAAACTATAAAGGGCCACACAATTACTAATGTAAAACCATTCAAACGGAAAAAACAACGGTCTAATCTATATAAAAAACGAGAAACGAGAACACGTATAAATTACATAAACAAACGACAACTACTGTACATCAGATTCCTGACTTAGGACAGGTACAAACATTTGCAGCGGGATTAAACGTTTTAATGGTACCAAACCGTCTCCCTTTTTCTGAAACAATAGCATAACATCACAACATAGAAAAACACGCAATAAAATATCAATTGGCGGGCTTAACTCAATCAAAAAACGTAAATTAACACACTATGAACGAATAAATTTGATCTGCGATATCTGAATGCAAATGCACAGTTAATAAAATATTAGGGACAAACATTTATGGTTAAAAGGCAAACAAACAAGTCCAAACAAAGCCATGCCAAGACACTTACGCGAAATATGTAACCCTTCGAAAATAATCACTTTTGAAAAAAACCGGTTTTAATAATATGTACAGGTAAATGAAAAATAACTTTGTCATTTTAGGTATACTACTTATGTGTATACAATTCTTCCAATAGTTAGGAATACCAAGGAAGTTCTGTCATATAAATACATAATCTAACACTAGATACAAATTGGGGTGAATATCAACAATAAAACTATACAAATAGAGCTAGCTAAAACTTCCCTGTACAGATTTGAAGAAGTATGTTTAGGTTTTAACTCTTATGAATGAAAATTTAAATATCCCAATTTCATCATGCTAGCCTCCGAATTTATTAACCTGATGTTCATTGGTTGTCGTTTGTTGATGTGGTTCATAATAGTTATCAAAGGTACCAAGATTATAATTTAGTACGCCAGACGCGCGTTTCGTCTACATAAGACTCATCAGTGACGCTCAAATCAAAATCTTTATAAAGCCAAACAAATACAAAGTTGAAGAGCATTGAGGATCTAAAATTCAAAAAAGTTGTGCCAAATACGGCTAAGGTAATCTATGCCTGGGATAAGAAAATCCTTAGTTTTTCGAAAAATTCAAAGTTTTGTAAACAGCAAATTTATAAAAATGACCACATTATTGATATTCATGTCAACACCGAAGTGTTGACTACTGAGCTGGTGATACCCTCGGGGATGAAACGTCCACCAGCAGTGGCATCGACCCAATGTGTCTCGTTTCTCCTATTTTATAGAGATACGACTGTTGGTTTTCCCGTTTGAATGGTTTTACACTTGTCATTTTTGGGACCCTTTATAGCTTGCTGTTTGGTGCGAGCCATGGCACCGTGTTGAAGACCGTAATTTGACCTGTTATTGTTTACTTTTACAAACTTTGACTTGGATGGATTGTAGTCTCATTAGCACCCATACACATTCTTTACTCTATAAAACAATGTATACCTGGTTTGTCAATACATTCTGTATTGTTTACCTCCGATCTTTGACTTTCCAATATTTCTAGCTTATCGACGCGATTCCTAATTTCCTCTATAGTTGAAGACCTAAGATGAATAATCTCCGTTTTAGTATCATTTAATAGTTGTTGATGCTCGTAAGAGTGTTCATGTAACACGTTGATTTCGCATGAAAATTTACGCCTTTTGTTTTCAAGTTCTTTTCTCAGATACTGATTTTCTCTTTTTAGTGATGCAATTTCGTTTGCGTTTTTAGAAACTCTTTTAAGTAGCTCTTGTATATTGTCTTTCAAAATATTTATGTCCGATTGTATTCGCATCTCCTTTCTGTCCGCCTCCACATCACTTTGTGTACTAGGACCAAACACATAACCGTTGCAGATACATCTCAGAAAAGACAATATCACTACTACCTTAAATTCCATTTCAAAAACGTTGCTGGTAAATGAATATTCCAAATTTCATACACGTAGAAAATATAATTGTCTGTGTCAAAATGAACCAGATATAGACTTATGACTAAAAAAGGAGGAAAAAATTAATCGTACTTAAGACATTGAATAAGTACTTTCTGGTCTTATCTTGCGGAAACACAGAATTAGATAGAATAACACGTTTATTATATCACGCCCTCTTATACTCATATTATGATTAAGCAGAACACTCAAAACAGTTATTGTAAGAGATTTCCCCTGTTTAAATGCGTCCTCGAAAAACTTGCGCTGAGAACACTCAAAAGTATCAGAAAGTTGATTTTCACTCGGGGAAAGCGGTTATCCGTAACTTCCGTTACGGACCGCCCAATCTGGCAGATGGCAGTATCGGTAATCGAAAGCATTGTTGATAGAGAAAATTGGTAATTGTCTGTGTGATATATAGAACAACATGAATATCAAATAACGATATAATGGTTTTTTACGACTTAAAAAAAGAAAGGAGAAGCTATAGCTGTAGGTAAAGGAGTAGGTCCAGTAAAACCCCCTTTGGCCCCAAAATATAGCAGTTTTACAAAATTGTTAATTAAAAATATTAACTTTTAGTAATTTATTGGAAAGAAGAATGTCTCTGCTACATAAATATGGGCTGTTTTTGACAATGCAATGCATATATATCGGGTATTAGCATCATTAAGTCATGCTAAATTACTGAAATCTTCACAATTTTAGCAACGGTTTCCGTCTTAAATGAAAGTGGCCGCAATCGTGTTCATTCATGATATGAAAATGTGAGTTGTATTTGATGATAATACATAACATATATAAAGGTTTAAGATAACACGAATGCGATCACTTTCATTTTTGACAAAAACCATCTGAAAAGTGACATTTTGAGGCATTTTTGATAGATTTTTTATATTTAAGCTTGAAGCGGAGCGTTTTTTTATGACTTATTCAGTTAAAATCTTTCATATCAACTAATTGAATCAACTGAAATAGACACTTTTAAAAGTGTTTAGAAAGTTTCCAAAATCGTTCGTCAGTCTAACCTGAAATTTGAGGCCAAAATCGGCCCTTACCGGACCTACGCCTTTAACATGTTTAAGAAAAAACAAAGAACGGCTGTTCGTAACGGATTTTACGGCCGTGCGTAACTTGCTTATAACTTTATCGATTTGTCAAATGTATACCACTTACGTCTATCTATTCAACAATTTAATGGTCATATTGCACTGCTTACAAAATATACAAAATATACAAAAGTCGTAGAATGCAGGTACAAAACAAAATAATATGTACATAAGTTTCTGGTCATGGATATAATTTAATTCCATGACAAAATTTCTGATCAAAATACGACTATATTTATTTTTAGATATATTTTAGATATATGTTAGGACACAAGTAACATAAGTAACGTTACAGTTATAAATACAAAAACAAAGCTGTTGTTTTCATGCATTTTTTTTATTACTTTCATGCAATCCCAATTTGCAAGTAACAATGGAGGTTTTCTTTATCGGAATTGCTCAAATATAGCGCAATATTTATAAAAGGGAAACTTGTATGTTCATTTTTTTCTGTGTTACGTTTCTTTTGTCCAGTGTCTAAGTATATTTGGGTTGTTTCGTGTCAAAGTTTTATAGAATAAAAAACAACAAATGCAGAATTATCTATATAATTTATTAATGAGAAAAATTAGCAAATGAATAAATAGTGATTCCGTATCTTTAGAATTGGATTTATATTTAATTTTCTTCAAAACTTAACTGCATATATATGACATATCTAGCGTCACATACATATTACGAATACTTTGTATATATATTTCTATAAGTCTATTAGAACGGTGGTGTTTTCTTATACATTTATGAAGTGCCGTCCGTGATTATCCTTATTATCTGTCTCATATCTATTCATTGTTGTGATTTTAATTAGTAAAATGTCTATTTGTTATCGGTCATATAAAATAACAATATAATATTTTGATACGTACATTTTGTTAATGTAGTTAAATAATTTTTTTTAAATTGTATGCTCAAAAATACAAGTCATAAAGTCATAAACATGATGATGTACGCATTGTTCTAAGCTTGTTCTTTTAACGTTACGAACAGCCGTTCTAATATAAATACTTCACTTTACGAACAGCTACCTTCAAAGTTAAGTACGGCTTCTGGCTTTTTTAAAAGTCGTAATAAACCATGGTATCGTTATTTTATCTCCAGAACACTTGATATTCGCGTTGTTCTATATATCATACAGACAATTACTAATTTTCTCTATCGACAATGTGTTCGATCAAAAGTATTTGGGAAATAGTTTATCTTATCGACACTGCCATCTGCCATATTGGGCGGTCCTTAACGGAAGTTACAGACAGCCGCTTTCACACAGTGAATTTAATGTTGAATACATAAATAGCTTAAATGGGTTCATGAAAATAAAAAAATAAATCTATATATTAAACATGGTAACACTATATTCAGTTACCAGCACCATTTATCTTTCTGAGTTAACCTTTTTGCGCAGCCTATGAATGTTCACAGCTTGTATATTCTCATCAAAATATAGCGCCATAACAAACATTTCAGATTTTTTTTAATCTTAAGCAAAAACATACTCATGATACTTAAGTGTATTAAAATAATTTTTTACATTTTGTTATTAAAGGAAATTGTGAAATATAATTTTAACTGTTTAATTGTGTTTTGTTAAAACTTGTATTAAAGAACGTCACTTCACTGGTATCTATAATTAGTTTATTTACAAACCTGGATCGATGCCACTGCTGGTAGAGTTTTAAATCCACAAGGGTATCACCAGCCCAGCACTTCTGTGCTGGCATACATTATAATTGATATGGTCATATTTATAAATTACCTGTTTACAAAACGTTTGAATTTTGAAATACTTAGGACTAGATTACCTTAGCTGTATTTTGGGAAAATATTTTAGGAAATTTGGTCCTCAATGCTCTTCAACGTCGTACTTTACTTGGCCTTTTTAATTTGATGGATTCGAGCGTCACTGATATGTCTTTTGTAGACGAAACGCGTGTCTGGCTTAAATACAAAATTTAATCCTGGTATTTATGATGTGTGTATTCACAGCTATCAGCCCAAATTGAATTGTATCCAAAAGAACATACATATACATATGTATTTCCAAGTGAATCCAAAACATCTTTTGTTTTGGTAAACTGTGTCCTTCTCATACATGTTTTGAAGATAACAACTCAAAATTAGGTTTGACAAAATCTACCAAAATAGAAATTTTGGCTGTCTTTAGGCGTTCATAATTTGCTTATCTGTTTTGAAATAAGCAATATTATAGATAGAACAATTACAAAAGTACGCATAGTGCTGTGATACTACGAATGTTAGTTGAAAATGATGTGATAGGACTTCACTGAAAATTGACCCTACTTCATGTTTTGTTGGAAATCCCCTTCATTTTATTGTACTCATGTTTATGAAAATAAAGGAACATGTTGGTTATATTATGTCTATATTACCACAACCCAACGACAAAAGGATATTTTTGTCAATATCCTGAGTTTTATACCGATAATATTTTGAGTGAGGGGCAATGCTTACAAAATGCTTCTTGTAATTTTATCTTATATATAGGTTCCCTGTATGAATTACTTTATTGAAAGAGAGATAAAAAAAAACCTTAACAATTTTATTATTACCATCAAGATAAGGTGCATTCTACATATTCTATGTTTCTTTACAGCTTTTCCAGAACTTAAAAGAATACTCTCAAAATGTATAAAAAATAAACTTTCATGAAACTTCAATTCGATTTGGGATTATTAGATAAAGTAAACTGCAGTCGTAGTTTTCAACATTTAATTTATCGTAAAAGGTACGTAACTGTGGGACTGCAGATATCTGTAAGAATTGTTAAAGCATTTAGACCTTGTTCAAATGCATATGAATATTGGAAAAATAAAAAAAAAACTTTAGGATATTCAGCCAAATTGAATAGTCTGTAAAAATACGAGAAGATGTATAGAATGTCACCAAATGTATAACAAAAATTAACTTAAAATTGCATTTTTCCCTAACCACCTTTTTAGCGAAATTTATTTTATACACGACGAGTGCCAGAATCTGCTTACCCTTCAGGAGCACATGAGATCACCCCCAGTTTTTGGTGGGGTTCGTGTTGCTCAGTCTTCAGATTTCTATGTAGTTTCTTGTGAATTTTATTTTTCTGTTTGTCTTTTTTTTAAATTAGCATAGTTAAAGTTTAGCTAAGCCGGTTTTTGTTTTTCATGCTTTGAAACAACATGAACAATAATAAATACAAAATTTCTGCAGTACAGGTCAGAATTTTTATTTCCGTTTGTATTCATGATTACTAAAATGTTCTTTCATTCAAATAGTTTTGAAAAAAGAAAAACCGAAAACATAAACATTAACAAACCGACACGTGTTTTCTAATTATAAGTTTTTGCATTAAATGACGTCACGAAAAGATTCAGATAAAATATAAAATCCATGCGTCCTAAACAGCTTTCGGTTTCTATCTTCAGCAAGAATACTCAAACCAAAAAATATATGTAAATACTTAGATAAGAAAAGGAATTAAATGTCGAAATGAACCTGAAAAGAATAGCAAAAAGTTCTAGTATGCTTGAGGGAAAGAATGTAATGGTAATTAAAAACCAAATGTTCAGAGAACAATTGAAGGTCTTTCCACTTCTTACGATTCTTGTTGATATGAAAATATTAAAAAACAGTTTAAAATGTTTTATACAGTGTCAAAGGATAACATTATGTACGTTTATTCCAAAAATAAACGGTTTCTTAACAATTTTGTTAAAATAAGCGAGATCATTTGTTACTTCCGGTCTGAAAAATGTCACCTCTGGAAATATTTGATAGTTTACTCGACACTAATTCCAAAAAAATATATGGTTCTATATACTTTTACATCAGATAAGTACAAAACAAAGCTACTACACAAAGTCATATCCGGTTAGATTTTGAAGGTCATGTAAAATGCAACCTAATGAATAAAGACTCAATGATGTGGTCATTTGTATTAATTTCCTGTTTACAAAACTTTGAATTTTTCGAAAAACTAAGGATTTTCTTATCCCAGGCATAAATTACCTTAGCCGTATTTGGCACAACTTTTTGGAAATTTTCTAAATGCTCTTCAACTTTGTACTTGTTTGGCTTCATAAATATTTTGATATGAGTGTCACTGATGAGTCTTATGTAGACGAAACGCGCGTCTGGCGTACTAAATTATAATCCGGGTACCTTTGATAACTATTAACACCACTGGGTCGATGCCACTGCTGGTGGACGTTTCGTCCCGAGGGTATCACCAACCCAGTAGTCAACACTTCAGTGTTGACATGAATATCAATAATGTAGTCATTTGTATGAATTTCCTGTTGACAAAACTTTGAATTTTTCGAAAAGCTAAGGATTTTCTCATCCCAGGCATAGATTACTTTAGCCGTATTTGGCACAACGTTTTGGAATTTTGGATCCTCAATGCTCTTCAACTTTGTACTTGTTTGGCTTCATAAATATTTTGATATGAGCGTCACTGATTAGACTTGTGTAGACGAAATGCGCGTCTGTCGTATTAAATTATATCCTGGTACCTTTGATAACTATTTACCGTGTTTCAATATGAAGTTGAAACAAAAATCTAGAACGTCAAATTAAACTTTGACCTTAAGCTTAATTTCAAGGTCATTCACCAAGGACCTTTTATAAAATTACCTTAGGTCTTTATTTCACTTGGTTAATGAGTTATACCACCATACATTTAATTTAAAAACTTCATTTTACGGTCAATGTATCCTTGCAAACAAAATTTTCGTGTTACCACATGTCGCAACTAACAATTTAGTAAAAATAATTTGTCGATATCTTATACGGTTTTTGGAAATAGGTGAAAATAAGCCAAAATCAAAATTAGGAATATGACCTTGATCTTTGACCTTGACCTAATTTTCATTTTTTTGGGACCAAGGACCTCAAATTAAAAGACCCTAGGTCTATGGTTTACCAGTTAGAAATGCATATTACTTCTATCAAATGCATAAGGGGAACACTCATATGGAGTCTCCGGAATGATTCGGTCCAAATAAATATCCTAATCCTGAAGATATAACGAGCAATTTGGTAAAATAAATTTGTCGTAATCTTTTAAGGTTGCGAAGCAGTAGTGGTCACAAGGACGACGCAAGAAAAAAATTAGGCGGAAGAAATAAAAAAAATAATGATACTCAGAACAAAATCAAAAGGTCTTTCCATGGAAAGGTGGAAAGACCTAATAGACGAGGATATAATACACTTTGAAAGGATTATAGATCTTTAAGGAATTTTAATCTTTAATTTCAAGTGCGTAATTTTAAATTCTCTTGTAGAAATCTATTTCAAAATGTTACTGTTGTCTATGATTATTATTTCAAAATTAGCCTTAAAAGAGGGGCTTAAGATACTTGAGGGATATTTTGATTTTAAACATATTTTATTCATTAAGATTTGAAAAGGATTGAGCAACACGCACAGTCTATAAAAGCTCTCTCCATAATACATGTACAAGGTATAATTCAATTATAACAGCTGTATTTAAAATAATTCACTATAGTAGAACATTCATGCTACTTGTGAGCATATACGAGCAAATATATGTTAAAAGTGTTACTTACTAAATGCAAAGTATATTTAAATATATTAGCAATTAATCATCAGTTATCTTAAGTATCTTGAAACATGCAAATATTCTTTATAAGCCATTAGAAATATACATATATATGGCTTGAAAGAGACACTAAGGTTGCTTAGCGGAATAAATAAATTAATGTTGGAGTGTAGGAGAAAAATAAATAAAAAATAAAACTAAATGAAACAAAAATTAATGAAGTTTCAAACAAAACGTTGATTGTCACTGATATATTTCTGAACAGATTTAAGAATTTCATATCATATGAAAAAAATATGTTTCCAAAAAGTAGTAATTCAATATTTATGTCAATATTATCAACAATGGAGTAAATGGAATCAAGAAGGATCTGTCTTACATGATGATACTTAGGGCAAATAAAAAAGAAATGTTGGTTATCCTCAACAGGATAGTTACAGTTTGCACAAAAAGTGTTCTCGGATAAAAACCTATTAAACAAATGAGATTTAAGGTTGCTAGCATTATTTCAGAGTTGGCAATGACTTAAATATTAAGTCTCCTTGTCCCATAGTTGAAAGGTTTAAATATATTATCAGTCCTATAAAACTTCTCCAGTCCACTTCTAAATATACCCAAACTGGGTGATTATTGTAAACTCAAAGGAAGACTATTCCAAAGTCTTATAGTGGAAGGAATGAAACTATTAAAATAAGAGCTAGTTCTAGCAAGGGGCAGGTGAAAAGTGTTATTTTCATTCCTCAAAGTATAAGAGGTTTGTCTGGGAACTCATATATGTATGCAGGTGTCATCCCATTTAATATTTTATAGAATGGTATAAGCTTATGTTTATTACGTCTTTTCTCCAGAGTTTCTAAACCTAATTCAATATAAAGTTTTTATCTGGAGGAATTACGTCGTATGCCTGTTATAATTCTAGCAGCTTCTATCTGAATATTTTCAAGAAGCTCAGTCTCATGCTGGGAGCCATTGCCCCAAACAACATCACCATATTCTAATATAGGTCTAATAAAAGAATAATAAATCTTATCTAATAAATGTTTAACTTGACGAAGAACATATAGACGAGAGCAAGCTTTTTTATAAATAATATCAATATGCGTGTTCCATGAAGCTGATGACTGAAATGTTATCCCAAGATGACAGTGAATATTTATTTTCTCAACCTCTCCACCATTTATAAAAAAGGCTCCTTTTCCCTTCTAGTAAATACAATATTTTTAGTTTTCTTAGAGTTAAATTGAACAGCCCATGATTTTCCGAATTTGAGGTAACATCCAAGTCGTCAGTCAAAGAAGCAGCTGCTACAGCATGATCATCATCTACTATGACAAACAAAGAGGTGTCATCTGCAAAAAGTCTAATATCATTAGCAATGTCATTAACTATATCATTTATATAAATAAGAAACAGAAAGGGACCCAAAACTGATCCTTGGGGAACACCTGCATGTATACTCCATAGAGTTGACGAAAAGCCTTTTGAAACTACCTTTTGTTGACGATCCGAAATATAACTTTCTGTCCAAGATAAAAGCTGGTCATTTACATCACAGAATACAAACCTTATACCACTATCCATATTACTAATGATTTTATGATATATTTCGATTAACTGATTAATAGTAGAGTCACCTGGTTGGAATCTAGATTGAAACTTTCACAAAAGGTTATTACTCCTCATATAATTATACAAATTTTTAAATAAAACTTTTTCCATAATCTTACAAACAATACTAGTAACAGATATTGGACGATAGTTTAGAGCTGAAAGTGGACTACCTTTCCCCATAACATTAGGATTAACATGTGCAATTTTCCATAACAGTGGAACCTGTTTAACTGATAGAGACATATTAAATAACTTAGTTAATGGTTAAGAAATAAACCTAGCATCCTCTTTTAAAATTCTAGGAGGGATACCGTCAGGTCTAGCTGAATGGTTTATTAACATTCAAAATTTTAACTGGTCTAAAATTTCTTTCTCAGTGATGACAAATTTATTTCAATGACATGGTGGAGGCTCATTATTATCAGGAATTTCTGGTTCCATATCAATATTAGCTTTATCAGCAAATGATTCTTTAGGATCTCTGATTTGTCCGATGGATGGAAACAAATTTGGCCATCATGTTCCAAAAAAGAGGGGAATCTCTGTTTTTAGTTACATTGATACAGACTTGGCAATGCGCCACCAGGAGTAATATCATTGTCAATAAGCTGTGATGTCAGTTTGCACTTATAATCATCCTTTCTAACTAAACTGATAATTTCATTACGAATTTCTCTAGATTTTTCCATTGATCTGGATTATTTGAAGTTTTCGCTTTGTGGTGAATTCTATTACGATGTCTTATCTTGTTTCTTATCAAGTTGTTAGTAAATGGTTTATCATTTGGTCTAACTGTAATAGTTTTAGTAGGTATATATCTATTGACAGTACTTTCAAATGTTTTGACAAAGTTCATATAAACATCATTTATATTATTTGAATTAAAAACAACATCATCCCAGTCAGTATTATTCAACTGGTTTTTAAGACCTTCACAATCTGAACGCTTAAAATCTCGAATTTGTCTTTTAAACGAGTGCTGAAATTTCGACTGAAACAGGAGAATGAGAACTGCATATCAGTGTAAGTACAGTTACTGATTTAATTAAGTTTTTGCGAAAAATCAATACAAGTCCCAGTTTGGGTTGTAAAGTTGGTAGACTCCCAAACAACATTTTCCAAGTAAAACCGGTTAAGTAACTTTTTAAAAGAGTTACTTGAGTATGAAATCATATCACAATTGAAATCACCACAAAGCAAAATTGGTAAATTACAATCAATTGCTTTATCTACTGACTCACTACATAAGTCCCATATTTCAGAATTAGAATTTGAAGGACGGTATAAAACACCAACTAAAAATTTTTCATTACTAAAATCCCTCACTTCAACCCAAAGTAGTTCATTTTACTTACAGATATGTCATTCCGTATCATAAAATGTAAACTATTTTTATATAAATGGTCATACCTCCACCATGTCTATTTCTATCTAACCTAATAGGTTTGTGAAACCCATTTAATTTAATTTGGTCATCAGTAATTGACTTGTCAAGATGAGATTCTGATATACAAATAATGTCATACTCGTGTAGTTCATTGTTAATGAGATCGAACTTAGGAAGTAAACTACACACATTATTGTGTACTATTTTCAAATTCTTTTTGTTACTCTGATCTGGACTTGGATTTTGCTAAATTCTAGCAACCAGTAATAAAAACTGTACAATACTACATGTTGTACTGAGGATAAAAACATTTTTTATGATTATAAGGATGATTATGTTGTGAATAATATCATAGTTTTCAAATTTACAGATTAATGTTAAAAAACATTGATCAGTCAAAACAATCAGAACTTATAATGAATATATGAAACATAAGCACATGATGTACACTTTGGACAGATCTTTGAAACCGAAAGCTGACGTTTACATTGCTTAACAGGACACTAAAAAATAGAGGGATATTCAAACTCATAAATCGAAAACAAACTGACAACGCCATGGCTAAAAATGAAGAGACAAACAGAAAAACAATAGTTCACAAGACACAACATAAAAAACCCTTACCGCATATTCAGCTATAAAAGGCTCCGAAATGACAATGTAAAACTATTCAAACAAGAAAATTAACGGCCTTATTTATGTACAAAACGTAACAAAAAAAAATATATATATGTAAAACAAAAACAAACGACAACTACTGAATTACATGCTCCTAACTTGGGACAGGCACATATTAATTTCACATATAAATTTATAAATTGCCTGTTAACAAAACTTTGAATTTTTCGAAAAAGTAAGGATTTTCTTATCCCAGGCATAGATTACTTTTAGCAGTATTTGGCACCACTTTGTGGAATTTGGGATCCTCAATGCTCTTTAACTTTGTACTTGTTTGGCTTTATAAATATTTTGATATGAGCATCACTGTTGAGTCTTATGTAGACGAAACGCGCGTCTGGCGTACTAAATTATAATCCTGGTACTTTTGATAAACACATACATATATAATGTGCCGGAATCAAACATGTTAGCGGGATCCAAGCCCTCCCCTAACATGGGACAGTGGTATAACAGTACAACATAGGAACGAACTATAAACATCAGTAGAAAAAGGCTTAACTCATCAAATGGACAAAAATATGAGTGGACGTACGCGTGGGAGGATACTTGTACATCCAAACAACAAAAAAGACACTAGGTACAGATTTGAGCTTACTAGCAGTCAACTGACAGCTAGTGCAAAGCCACTAACAACTAATAAAAAAATCATGCATCTAAGACCAAACTATCAATCCGTACATATCCAACATCCAATGGATTTAGTGTAAAGACGTCATAAACAGTTAGAAAAATACATGACCTTGTGCAATGCCAAAATACAGGTATCAACAGTTTGCAGATCCATGTATGTGTACATGTATATAACATACTTGTAATATTTAGTTTGCGAGGACGCATTAGTTTTATCACTAGAATAAAAAAAAAAATAATAAAAAACGGTATTTTTTCTAAGGTCCAGTTTTCAGTAACACAATTGATCAACAAATGACTAGTATTTATAAGCCCTTTTTATATTTGTTGTCTATATGCAAGTTTAATATCCTTTTTAATTTACAACAGCCTGTGTACAGTTTTACGGTTGATAATTACAGATTTCGAAATATCAGTTGCTTAAATGAAAACTTTTATCATTTCCTAATTCTGTCTTTGTGCAAATATTTTCAATGCATAGTATTTTTTATTCATTAATTCGTCTATACTTGATAACTAATGAAATTTATAATGAATAGTAATGTTATTCAGTAATTCGTCCACATTTGATAAATAATGTCATTTACTATGATATAATTTAACATTAATCTTGAAATAGTCAAATATATCGATTTGTTCACCTTTTCCTATTTGGACATAATAGAATATCAATTTTCTTCATTAAAAAATGCGTTGTGAACGTTTTCAATTCTTTACTTCCATTATTTAGTCAAATATATAGATTGTTCCAAATAAACCACTAAATGATGTATATCGAAACTTATTAACGAATATATCTAATTTTATTTCTGAAACTTTACGGTTTAATCTTTGTAGCAAAACCAGCAGGAAAGCCATAACCTGAATACTGATGACGTCCGTATACTATAAGTCCAAACGGTATATCATGTTGTTGATTAATTTCGTGATAACCGACACTTTGTTCAACAGTGATGACAGAGTACATCGTAGATCCAAGTGTGATATTTGTTATCATTTCATATTTCACGATATCTTTGTCATCTAGACGTAAGCTCATCCTAGCGTTTGATTGAACTATAACTGTAATGTAAAAATGAGGTGGATTACTGTATCGAAAGTTATTAACGACTGGAAACTTGTAACTGCTTTTAAAATGCTGAATGCTTGGAAGTGTAACCATGAAAGCATCACCAGTAGAAGATACACCGTTACAGTATAGCTGAACTTGGATTGGCGCTGATGATTGCAAAGAATATATGTCATAATTTTCAAATTCCTGAAATATCCCACGTTGGATGTCGATATATTGTATTATACCATTGTTGTTAATACGTACTCGGGAATGTTCTGGGGCAAATATTCGAAAATTACACTGTGAATCATACAACTTAGGAACGATAAAATCACGTCCTAGTTGGTTATTTGGTAAGATCATCTCCTCCATGTGATTCCCCCATCCGTTCCGTAGGTAACTAGAGCGGACACCAGACATAACGGCAACCGGTTTAGACGCAGCTACTACAGTCCCACTAAAATCATAATGACTCGACAAATAGAATGTGTCAAATTGAGTCAAATGTATATTTAGAGTATCGTTATTTCTATAATGTATGTTGTTATAGGTTACGTTTCCTCCAGCAATCCGAAAGTAAATGGTAACGTTTGTAGACTTATCGATTCCAATAATTCCAAAATTACTGTTTGAATATGGTATATACTTAGTCCACGGTGTAAATGATGATACTATGTATTTGTTTCCTAACGATTTGGAAGGCAGAGCAAGAAATCCATCAACCGCGTTGCCAGTAAAAGAAAGGCCATACATAGACACGGGTATATCACATTTTACATGGATAGCTTTTCTCTGTATACCATTTTGATTCATAAACACAGAAGGGCTAATGTCGTATGAGTTTATGCTCGTGTTCGATATTGCAAATGACGTGTTAATGCTTAGAAATGGGATGAAAATTTGACAAGTTCCGTCCGTTGTTGACACTATGTACAAATATAGTTTTCCATCCTGTCCATAACTTTCTAAAAACCCTAGGTAAAAATCGTTTCCTTTTGTATCTGAAACAATAAAGACAAAATGATCAAGTCGAAGAAGGAGGACAGTTTACACAAATGATAACATGAAAACAGACACAAAGAAGAAAAACTCTGTCAGTTACTAGATATGTATCAATCTTATAATTACCAGAAATATTATGTAGTGCGATCAAAGAACAAAAGATCCATTTCTACTTGATATGAGAAAATACATTACAAATATGCCAAAAAATCCACTCCTCAACAATGTTAAAGTTATAGGTAACTAAATTACAAAAAAGATATGCATATGTTTTTTTTATAACTAAATGGGTAGCTTTATTACAAAACTTATGTTAAATATATCCTTTTTCTCAAGAAAATTCTTTAATTTGTCCCAATTTAGAAGAATGTTTTTTGTTTATTAATTGATTGCTTCCAGTAAACAATTTGACGATATATTTTCGTATGCAGTGAAAACAGCATGACCTTTCTAGTAAAAATCCGTTGATCACAATACGCATGGATCTGTCATTGAAATGAACTATTTTGATTTAATTGTACATGTTAAAGACTTGCTAAATATTCATGCCTCTTTGAGGTGACAATCGGTAAACTACAGCATCATAACACGACAATTAACTAGCTGACATATTTTCACACCATAACAGAGCAAGAGAAAAAAATCATGATTATACGATATAGATGTGTAAAAATCATAAAATCGTGCACAGACTAAGTGTATGAAATGAACATGTATTGGTTTCCGAATTGGATAAATGTAATTTTTAACAAGTCACTCGTTTCATATGACTTTAATCTTAATTCATCTTAAGACAGTACTTATTTTAAATTTAAAACTATTTTAGAACATAATAATGAAAACGAACTATATGAATAAAACAGAAATATTCACACTTCAAACTGTTGACATTGATATTTTAATGAAATGTTAAACGATAACTACTCAAAACGGTAGATATTATTAATTGTAACATGTTCTGATGCAGTACAACTACATTAAAGTAATAAAAGTAGTAAACATAAGTATACTTTTTAAGGATAGTAAAGTTAAGCTGATACTATAACTAGGTAGCAACAGGTCGGGCTAATCTTAACACTGATGTTTATCAGTGCTATGCTTACTTAATATATAATGAACGACTTTAAAAACGCAACATTCATTTTGTGGAATTTTTTTTACCAAATCTTGTTTGATTCTCTTACAACTACATTCCATGCTTACCATACTTCTTTCTCTTTACAAAAAATCAAAATCTGACTTACCTGTGGTTATTGAACATACCAAATTTTTGAAGTCGCACAAATGTCTTAAAGCAAAATTTTGGACCCATGAAAGATTGTTTCATTTTTTTTTGCTTTTTGAAACAGTTCTTTCAATCCTTTGTCACACTTAAATCAGTTTAAAAATGTTGCATCTCCATATTGCCAAGACTGAGAAATAAAAAACTGAACCAGCCTTTAAGAATACTGAAATCAGGAAAAAATAAACGTGCTGCAACCATACTCTATGACTTCAGAAACTCGTTTTACTGTCCTTCCGACAACGATACAAGTAGACAAGATTTGTTGCAGGCCATCAATGAACAGATCAACGTGTAGTGAAAATGAAACGTCAACAGAATTTGATTACGCAACGTCATTTGCAAGACATGTTATTAGGTCAAATCTATAGTAACAGCAATGGTTTAAACAAAAATACCGAACTCCAAAGTAAACTCAAAAAGCGGGAAGTCCAGACAACATTACTAAACGAAAAAGAGGATCTTTTAGTGTGAGAGTAATATATATTTTATCAGACTTGTGTTCATATTAGACAATCCTGTTTCTTATTGTTCATGCTTTGATTAATAACAAATATTTCAAAAATATAGAATTTTAAAATAAAGGATAAAATTAAATAAATGTGGCTAATAAGATATTTATCGTGACTTCCAATGCTTTTCTCTTTCACGAGTTCTCAAATGCTAAACATAATAGAAGACTAAATGAAGACTAAGATAAACGTTAATCTGGCAGTAACCAAGTCACACAAATTAACCACAACCGATATCATATTAAAATCTTATATAATCAAAGTCTCCATAAAAAATATATTCAATAAAACCTGGATTTAACAAATGTTTTGGGGAAGATGTTGTGGTCGAAACCTCTTTTACATCGTTATTGGTTAGAGCTTTTAAATACGTTTATTCTTTCGTCATGAAAAGACTGAACTTGTTCGATAAAACGCGCTTCAGACGTACTTTCAGTGTTTTGGACACGTATACGGTTCATGTTTTCTTAGAGAGTAAACACAATGTCATTATATAATTTCTGTGTTCACATTATATCTTTCAATGTGAGGATTCCGATAAATTTACTATTCATTAAATGTTATTTTCTAAGCGCCAACATACGGGGTATATATCTTCCAACTGATACGTTGTTCAGGGACTTGTATGTCTTGCCATGCTTAAGGGTAATGCCACTGATGTAATATTTTTATACAAAACGTGTTTCTGATGTGTTAACTTATATGTCTCGTTTTAGCTCAAAGAACACGATCGTAAGTAGAAGAGAAGCAAAAGATATATCAAAGCAACATTCAATCCCGATAGGTAAAAAAAACTTGACCAAGCCATGGCTAAAATGGTAAAAGAATCATTAGACAAAAAAACAGTACACAAAACACAACAGAAAAAACTAAAGAATGAGCTTAAAATATTTGTTTCTCTTAAAATGTAGAATAACGGTTAGTTATGAAGGTACAATGACCTATCTTCCTTGAAAGGCATTAAAAAAATACGATCATTCAATCAACTAAACTTTGTCGAAAAGTCATTTATGGTATAACTTCTACTATTAAGCTTAGTTTTATGATAAAAACTGATATCATTTATTGCAATGAAATACAAATAAGACTTAGTAGTGAAAGAAAAACGATCAACTATCTCAATTTTACTATCTGTGAACAAATATCAATAGTTCCTGGTTTTTAGATCAAACTTACTGTATGTGCTCAAAGCAGAAAGAATCAGACGTAAGTAAAACATATTTATAAAGTCTTATACGCAATGCAATGTATATAACAATACATATTGAATATGAAAAGGCCTTTCATTACAACACAAATATTGTAAAACTAGACTATAAAAATACAGGGAATGAAGAAAAACGGCAGAGATTAGGATGGTGATGATGATAATGAAACTTATGTGCGTTTTACCTATGTTAATGTTTTACCACAAGGATTCGTTTCTATCTCCTTATTAAATTGAATAATTGTTTAACAATTTGTACATTTTGAATATACGAAAAAGTTTCTACTCCAAAAAACAATATAGTTTCAATCCTAATTGTAGCCTTTGAAACGCAAGCAGGAACTACTAAACAGGAAAGCCCTTTCAATGACTAGTACATATACATGACTATCAGAGAAAAAATAGCACATGTCCTTAATATCCAAACCACATTTACATGTTGGATCAGATATAATGTTGCATGTCGCTCTCAGCAAGTCACAATTCAAAGAAGTATGTCATAAAGATTATACTTAATTTTCTTGGACTACATGAATAACGTTGAAATTTTGATCCTCATTTTGTATGCATTTTTTTTATTCTACTTTTTCTATATTGATTCTGCATTTCAAACTGACATGTTCAGATCATCCCAAAATTTATTTGTTGAGGAGATAACTGAATGATTGAATGAATACATGAGTTTATTTGCAAAAATCATATACATGCTATAGCAATCAAAACATATATTACATCTATGACACAATGTTAAGCAATCAAAGAAAAATTGGCGCGTGTCCTCAGTATCCAAACCACATTTAATGATTGGGAAGTCAGTGATAGCCTGCAAGATGGTAATATGACATTGTCTCAATTTTGCTAGGAATACTGTGTTGTACTTTGAATTTTTGGGGTCAAAAGTCTACATATATATTCAGGGTAGTTATTTTATTATTCTGAATTTGTAAAGATATTTCTAAATTTTCTTTTTCTTCTTTTTTCTTAAGTTTTCCAACCTCTTTTAACAGATATAAGAAGAAGTGAAAAGATTGCCAATGAAACAACTCTCCATCCAAGCCACAATTTGAAAAAATAAACCATTAAAGGTCCAAGTATGGTGTTTAACATAGAGCATCTGCTCACACCGATCAGCAAGCTATAAAGTGCTTCAAAAATGAGAAGAGTGAAACCATTCAAACGGGAAAACCAACAGTTTAATCTATCTAAAAACGAATAACTACAAGCACTTATAACCACCTCAACACACATACTACTGAACAGCAGGTTCCTGACTACTGACAGGTGCAAACAAATGCAGCGGGGTTTAACGTTTTCAACGGTATCAACCTTCTTCTTCTTCAAGACTAAGATGATATTTGAGTTTTCATAGTACATTCCGATGCTTTTCAAATATATTTTCGACACGAATGTTCCATTTTGCGTAACTTCGTAATGTAACACCTAAAGGCTTATGGGTTAGCACATATGCTAATATTTATTTATTGACAAAGCTATGCATATTTTTGTATACAATATGACATGCTTTCATGAATGTTTTGAATGACTGAGAGAGAGGCGAATGATACCAATGACACATTAAAGACAAATCCCTCTATTGTTTATGCGCATATACAAGCGCAACAGTACTATGCCGTCAGTGGTTTATGACGTCGCGGTTTCCGCGAACTGGAAACGTTTATTAGAGTTATTCCTCTTTGACCCGATGGAGAGAGTGACAATCGTTTTGATAGGTTACTTTGCCGAGAAAAAAATGATTTTTTTTTAAATAATAGACATGTTCCAGAATTGGATAAAATATGAGAATGAAAAGAGAGTCAACTATACAGCAATCTAAAATCAAAAAATACACAAAAATGACCGTAAAGAAACAAAATAGAATCTGGATACTCGACAACAAGATGAGCCAATCAAATTATAATATAATACTTTTTTCCTTAATTTTCTACATGTATAGACTTTTGTAGGTTCTTAATTACATCGATATTTTACAAATCATTAAGAAAGTACGAAAATCATCAATCTTTCTGATCATGTCCTCAAAATTCACTGTATCTTTAGCAATAGGTATGGATATGGCAAATTGCACTGACGTATTTTGAATGTGTACTGCACTTACATTTTTACATGAATATGATAATTAGATTTCAAATAAACACCAACAAAACAGTAACCTAATGACGCATACATGTAAAACAAAGTACATCTAGAGAAGTTAACATATAATCTTCTAACATTGTAGGTTTTTTTTTATATGATCATTCCGAGTTTGTCCCGATTGTTTGATATTTATGTATAAGGTGCGCATTTTTTGTTTAAAAAAACATAATCGTGTCTGTGTTAAAAAGATGTCGGAATGAAGAATTACAGAGGAACGCACATGGGAAAACAATAATTAAAGAAAAGAGGTCGGACTAGGTTTTATTCATACTCACGGTATGACAGCTGTATGAGTATACTTAGGCTGAGTTTCTAGCAATATTGCGGAATATTTCGATATTCATAGATGCCTAAGGATGAGTGATCAAAACAGAAATGGTGTTAATTAGACCCCGTTAACACTTGCACGGAATTGAAATAAAATCGATCTCGCGTTTTCGATCTTTTTAAAAGAACTTGTGCGTTTACATTTAGTATACATTGCATATCTAAAATAATCAGCCTAACCATTTCGTTGACAAAAAATCGTAAAAAATTGAATAAGGAAATATTTGGTTCATTAGATAATTATATGCTTCTGCATTTATTAATATTATATTTGATTAACATGTCATAAGTAATTAAAAAAAAAGAACTGTCAGAAAAAAATTACTTATAACGCTCATTTCGTTTGAAGATTAGTAATCTACAGAAAAAAAAAATACTGAATGAATACAATTGAAAAGATATTGCTTTAAAAAGATGCACCGAATAACACACGTATAGTAAGAGAATATGGAACGAATAAGTAACAGGGCATCAGTCGAGCACTGAAACGAGTATTTACGCCTTAGAATAGGGTTATTTTATCTCTTAGAACCAGTATATAGCATCAGAGAAAAGAACAAAAAAGGTGCGACCTATAACAAGCATATTGTAAGCGAATAAGTAGCAGGTCATCGGTCTAACGCTAAAACTGGAACATACGCGCTAATAGGTATATTTCACTTTTAAGAACCTATAGCTAACACCAGAGACAAGAAAACAATTGAAAAGATTTGTTTCGTAATAGGTGCAATGTGTTTCAACGTATAAGGAACGAATAAGTAACGGTACCAGTCGAGCGCTGTAACGGGTCCTGTCTCAACTCAGGAGTATGTAATTTAAAGTGGTTGTTGTTTGCAAAAGAGTCACACATTTGTTTTTCATTATTTTTTTTTTTTATTATTTTCTAGTTTGAATTGTGTTACATTTGTCCTTTCGGGACCTTTTATAGTTGTGTATGCGGTATGGGATTTGCTCATTGTTGTAGGCAGTACGGTGACCCATAGTTAATAATTTCCAGTGTCAATTGGTCATTTGTGGAGCATTGTGTTATTTGCAATCATACCACATTTTCTTTTTTTATTAATATATTTTCAGAAGAATGACGCAAAAAACGTCGAATATATTAATTTGGTTTTTATTATCTCCATGGCACGTTTTGTCAAATCATTTGAGAATAAACACTGAAAACATTTTTAAACTGACCATGCGCAGATTTATTTTCATATCTACATAAAACACTTGGAATTTTTCAACTATATTATATCGATTGATTGATTGAAAAGTCGATCGCGATGTATCTAAAGCGTTTTCACTTGAAGAAAAATCGGTTCATAAAAAAATCGTTCTTTTAAAACTACGTCTGGGGATGGAATGTTTACGTCCAATTGAAGATCGATCTTTCTATTTTTGCAATACTAAAGATCGGCGATCTCAGAAATGATCGATCTTTATTGTTATGGAAACGGAGTCTTAGATTTCTAATGATTTTAAGTAATTATCATCAAAATAAAAAGGAACAACATTCTTAACCGAAATTAAAATTCATGATACCGGAAGCAAAATTCTGTCTTGTCTTTCAGATGTACTTTGATTGAACAATGATATTAAATAAAATGTCTTCACTATTTTAAAAAGAATTTCTGTTCAACACGTAAGCACTATGAATAACCTGAAATGAAATGTTCACAGAAGCATTCGTGTATACTTTTGTACAACGCATTGTTTTCCAACCACCGCATTTATATTACGTGTCTGTGATACTGACTAAAAACTAAGTACTATCATGTGTAGATTACTGTGAATTTATCGTAGTTTAAAACAAACAAACAACAAAACAGCAAATAACGAGAACTGGGTTGTCTCTAATTTGTGAGAATATAGCCTAAAACGGCCGAACGTCTTTCGACGTTATTTTTAGAATTGGCGCAATGTGTTCCCGCCAATTCAAATTGTTAACCCCTTTTTTGAAATATCTCTTTTTCCATTACGGTGACCCCATCTTTTTATTTCCTTATTTTGTTTAGATATAAACAACGCATATTCTATTGAAGACTCATGGAGAAATTATTGGTCAATTTTTTTTAAACTTATTTTTTTATAGGTATTTCACAATAAAAAAAGGCGGGAAAACTATTATAGCGATTTATCATTATTATTTTCCATTCAGTAAAGGGTGTTATTATTAAAATAGTTTGTATTAACAACTAGGTTAACAAAACAGACAAGTATTTATTGGATACGGACTTTAAAAAAAATATTACACTGCTATGGACTAGAAGTCCCAATTTCCAAATTCCGTGAAAAAGATGGCGTTTTAATCGAAAACGAGGTCGGTGACCCCATTTTTTTATTTGCTTATTTTAAAGCTTTTACCTAGCCTATATTAAAAATAAAATAAAAAGAAGATATTATTGGTAAATCTGAATAGAAGGATTTGTCTTTAAAACGCACGAATCAATAGTAAACCGACAACGCCATGCCTAAAACAGACAGAGGTACACAGACAAACAACACAAAAAAACTCAATTTGTACAACACGAACACGTCTTGAATCCCGAGGGATGATGTAAGGTGTTACCGGAAAGGTCAGCAGTGCCTTCTTAATTTGTCAAGCAACAATCATATTCCTTGTATTTTCAAAGACCGACATGTTACTTAAAATCTGTCTTATCTCGTTACAAAATTTGTCAATTGGATACTTCGCATAAAATTCCGACGACAGTTTCAAAAGAAGAAATCATGAATAATCTATATCTTTTGAAATTGAATAAAAATTAAAGCAATGAATCGCCATTCGCTTTACCCAAATGAGATAAGTAACATTACAACAACGTCATATTATTGAGTCTGCCAAACGGTGCAAGGAACCTTTTTTTTTAATTTAATTAATATGTAGTAGCAATAAAAACAGGGATTCAGATAATTGCAAATTCTATGAAAATCAACTGTTTTCCTTTTAATTACGTTTTCAGTTTTGTATATATTAACAGGTTTAATGAAAGAACTTTTCAGAAAGAATGCAACTGTCTATCAATTTCCTTTAACTTAACGTTCCGCTAAATTTTGATATTCTCTCACATCATAATTTGAAATGTGGTGACAATGTTGAATGTACCTATTCACATTTTAAAATTTTCCAAAAATTGCATTCTTTTTTTCTAAATTTGAATTTTCCATTCATATGCAGCGGAATTTCAGCAGCGCATTTAACATGTATGGACCTGATGAAGCATACGTCTATAGCTGATACGATATTCAAGAACTTTTCCTAACATGATTTAATTGATAGATAATTACTGCTTATAAGGACGCTATTGAAACAATATTCTAGTGGTTAAGTTGAAAAAGGTATAAATATCGAAAATACCGAATTCCGATGAAAATTCAAAACGTAAAGTCCGTAATCAAATAGCATATTAAAATATCAAGCACATCAAACGAATGGATAATAACTGTCACTGTATTCCAGACTTGGTAAACTCATTTTGATATGTAGACAATGTTGGATTTAACCTTTACTTTTATGACAGTCAAATATTATTCCATTATATTGACAATAACATGAACAATGTGTGAAAAAAAACCCAGACATAATTTATCCTTTCAAAAGATTTACGATTGTCATCATGATTTGCTTGACCGTTTTTTGTGATAGTTAATTCATGGAATGAGACTAATTACTCATTTTCACATGCTATTAGCATGATGACGTATATGTTTGTTTGATTCTATTAAGTTATTGCTTTGTAGTTTATGTTTTACGTATTTTTGTATTTTATTTATTTTTAAATGTGAGTCGCTTAGAGTAATTGTTGTTATTATATAATGCGCTCTATACATATTGTATTTATTATGACGGATGCCTTAAGTAGAGCAGAATATATACCTTGCTGGAGTACGTCATATCATACCGAGTTTTTGTGATTTATGTGTCCCTCAATCTTTAGTTTAAATGTAGTGTTTTGATGATAGTTGTCTGCCTATTCCTTATTTTTTTCATGATTGCTCCTTTGGTATCATTGGCTTCTGCATTTTCAGAATTAAGAAATTTATTGAAACGTCTTCTATGTGTGAGAATAGAGAGTAAATAAAAATCTGCCTAGATATTTTTGTTATCTATTTATTACAGACTACCCCATGTAGTAATAGGGAAACATTAACTTTGAATCCCAGTGTGTCTGAAAGTATTAAAACGCAGATTCGTAGGACAAGAACGGCGTTTTTGCAAACACCAGAATCCTTCTTGATCCACATTTTTTCAAGGGTAACTATTATATATCTCAAATGCAATAAGATGATTATCAGTTTTTATTTTGTTTTTTTGTATTTGCATTTCACCATGTTCACGTGCAAATTTGTTATACACTTACAGCATTTAACGTCAAAAAGAATACACAATTTGAAATGTTAAATAATGAAGTGAATATTTTACGACGATAAGAATTTTTAAGCTTTAAAAACGAAAAGGTTATTTATAAATCTGCAACCTGTTTATATCAATAGTATACCTGTTTGTATCCTCTCGTTGCACAATTCACCTCCGTAGCCGGAATTACAATTACAGGTAAACCAATCATCTGTTTTGTTACATATTCCTCCATTCTTACAAGGGTGGTTGTCTTTACACAGGTCATAGTCTATACCAATAGCATAATTATAGTTATAAATTAAGGAAAAATTAGTTTTAGAACTCATTGAATATTGACTGCTAACATTTATTCGCACAAATGTAAAGGCTACGCTATACACGTAATACGTTTGATAAAAACGATTCAAAACTGACAAACCTTACTTAAGGTTGTTCGCTTGTCATGTTTTGGATTTTTTGTCAGATTTTCTGAATCCTCTGGTTTCATCCATTTAAATGCCTTGAAAAATTTTGCCCATTGACCCCCATTTAAAAAAAAAATATCTATTAAATGTATAATGCAAAAGTCTTAAAAAATCTGTTAATGCTTTTTTGGTTCCTTTAATAATCCCCTATCAATATATTCTAGTGGTATGAAAAGCTTGTTATTGTGACACTGAGTATAGAAGCGAACCTCTTTAATATAATTAAAACGAAACACGAATTTGTCTTTTAAATGAAATAACACTAGAACACACCCGCAAAATCGCGGGCATATACAGCTTGTGAACTGTTGTAGGATGATTTTTTGTAAAAGATATTATGTATGGAGAATTTCATAAAAGGTATCAAAAGCTCTCTCCCTTTTTTCAAAGTCCGATATTTGTTTCCTTTCTATTAAATTCAATTATTTTCGTGTTTCTGGCCTCATACAACAATTATTCTTCTCCTTTGCTTCAATGCATCTTTTGGTAAAAGTCAAATTAAATCAAAAATTTGCACCGCTTCAAACATGACATAAATGTAACTGCCGTTACATACAGACCATTATTAGTCTAATAAAATATGCTTCTGGGACAATCAATCAGCGCCTTTTCTTTTGAGAACCTCATTAAAATGCCAATGGTAGGATATGAATGGTGTTTAAATGATTAAGACCGACTTAGGCTAAGTTGGTCGGAGGGATCCTGATCCCGAAATCCCGGGCTTAAAAACACGAAATCCCGAGAAGCAGAAATTAAAGAAATTCATATCCCGAAATCCTGAAAATTGAAAAAAAATATTCCCAGATCCCGTAAGGATCCATTGCAATCTCTAAATCCCGAACTTAAAACACCCGATCCCGACGTCCCGAAAAAGGTCCTTCTTCCCTCTAATCTCTACCCTACATTCATTTTTGCCAAATCACTATTTTCACTTTCAACAATAAGTTTTTATGCCCCATTTATGGGCATTATGTTTTCTAGTCTGTGCTTCCGTGCGTTCGTTCGTTCGTTTGTCTGTCCGTCTGTCCCGCTTCATGTTAAAGATTTTGGTCGAGGTAGTTTTTGATGAAGTTGAAGTGCAATCAACTCAAATTTAGTAAATATAGTGTCGATGTGGCATCCGTGTACTATGGACACATTCTTGTTTCAACATGTTTTACTTATACAACTGGTATGACCCCTTAAATAGTAAAGATTTCAAAGAAAACAGTAGACAGAATACAGAGAGTCTCTATATATAAAAGTAGTATAATCGTAGTTTACATGTAGATAAACGCGAAAAATAATTGTCATCTCCAAGGAGGTATAGTAGTTGTGGTTCTTGCGATCTAAACACCATGATCTGGAGAACACTCTGATCGGCGTATTTTATTTTTCTTTTTTGTTATCTATCTTACGATTGGTTGTACTTGTGCATATATATGCAACTGGTATGACCCCTTAAATAGTAAACATTTCAAAGAAAACGGTAGACAGAATACAGAGAGCCTCTATATATTAAAGTAGTATAATCGTAGTTTACATGTATATAAACGCGAAACATAATTTAAGTAGGTGTAAAAGTTGTGGTTCTTGCGATTTAAACACCATGATATGGAGAACGCTATGATTTGCTTATTTATTTTTAATTTTTGTTATCTATCATACGATTGGTTGTACTTGTGCATGTTTCAAACCGGAAGTCTTATGTATGACTAAAATTCAGTCTAATGACGGAATCAATATCCGGACTCCTTTTTTGTCGTTTTTCTCTAAAAATAACTCAATCTGAATAATCATAAGAATGGATGACAAATGCGACTATGCATGTTACCTATAGAACACAGAGGCATGGTGATTAATTTATCGTGGAAGGAAGAGAAGCGACACACAAAATGAGGTCTTCTCGTTTAATAGTATAGATGAACACCTTTAAAGCTTTGAATTAGTCTTTGAATCACATATGAAACATTTACTCTGCAATGAATTAAGTTTGTTCAGACACTAAAAGAATTTGTTTATCAACAGTATGATAGTAATCATATCCTCTTTGTTACCTGAATAATGTATTATGAATAATACCTGAAATTATTGAAGTTCAATGAATGAGACTGAACAGATTAAGCTTACTGCATTATAAAACTATATTTCATAGAAATTGATCCAATATCCACCCATTTAGGTGCGAATCATATCTCTGGCCTTACATTGATACTGTGCTATGTACGCAATGTTTCGGGTTATTTCGGAAATGTTTTTATTCCAGGGAAACCTTCATCAGAGACCACCCCTATTGTTTTTGTTTTGATTTGTTTTGATTTGTTTATTTTTGATTTTTGATTTATTTCTTTTTTATTACTATTTTACTTTACTTTAACTTTTTTTTTTTTTTTTTTAATTCTAAATATTTTAAACCGTTTCTGAATTGTGTTTTTAATAATTCCACTTTTTGATTTGTTTTTTGTTTTTCTTAACTTTTTCAACCAATGTTGAATTAATTAATTAAGCGTTTCAGAGTACGAATTTGTCCTCAGAAGAATATCATTTTACATGTGTTGTTTACATGATGGTCATTAATTAGTTCCGCACAGTTAAATGTTTAGTAGGAACTGTGAGGTTTAGATAAATTATTTTATAGTTCGTTTAACTAATTCACCAATGTTTCTGTTTCTTTTGAAACCTATTGATAGGTTTTTATGGAATTTAGCACCTATTGTAGAATCCGTTTTAATAAGATGCCAGTATTTCCTGAATACTTTTTGAAGTTTTTCTGCTTGAGGATGATAATTTGTAATGAATGATACATTGTATTTATTTTCAACTTTGTTCTTTTTCTTTAATTTAATTTGCCTGTCTTGGAATTTGATTTTTGATAGAATTTGTTCTACCAATTTCCGTGTATATCCTCTTATTAACAGTTTTTCAATAAAAAGATTTTTTCTGGTTTGAAATTCACTTTCATTGTTGGTGTTTCTAAGTATGCGAATGCCTTCGCCTTTAATAAAAGATTTAAAGTTTGAGATGGGATGGTTTGAGTTTTTATGAAGATATTGGAATTTTTCAGTTTTCTTTGTTAAACATTTCAGGTCTAAAACACCAGTATTTTTGAAGCGTTCGCCCTTGAAGATTTCTAGGTCTAGAAATTTTATGGACTGTTTATTGCATTCGTAAGTGAACTTTAGCATGTCATGTTGTTTATTTGCATTTTCAAACATAAAGTCAATTTCAGACTCTTTTGCTTTCACCATTAGAAGTCCATCATCTCTCATTCTTTTATGAAAAAATATTTTTTCAGAGATTTGAGAGTTTTTAAGGATTGAGTTTATGTGATTGTAAATAGCAATGTCACATATTTCAGGGGAAGCTGTTGCTCCCATTGATGCTCCAATGATTTGGCGATATGACTTTCCATGAAAGGTAAATTCATTATTGGAAAGGATGAGTTTTGTTATTTCAATCAAAAAATTGTTGGTAGGTTTTGTTATAGAATATTCAATTTTGTCATGTTCATCAAGCGCTTTTTGTAATGCTTCTGTGATTTCTTCAAATCTGAGATTGGTATATAGTGATGTTATATCATATGTAATAAGTAGTACATTATTATCAAATGTACAGTTTTCAATATTTCTGATTAAGTCACCTGTATCAGATATGTATGTTTTTTGTGTTTTCACTAAGGGAAGCAAGAAATAATCTAAGTATCTCCCTAACCTTTCAAGTGGTCCATTACACTGTGATATTATTGGTCTACCAGGGACATTTATAGTTTTTATTGGATTGTTCTCGTTTTCAATGTTTTGTAAAACTTCACGGTCTAGTTTGTGCATTTTAGGGAGGAAGTATGCAAAAGGTGTTTTTATATAATTAGTCTTTGAATCACATATGAAACATTTACTCTGCAATGAATTAAGTTTGTTCAGACACTAAAAGAATTTGTTTATCAACAGTATGATAGTAATCATCTTTTCTTTGTTACCTGAATAATGTATTATGAATAATACCTGAAATTATTGAAATTCCATGAATGAGACTGAACAGATTAAGCTTACTGCATTATAAAACTATATTAATTAACCGTGAGATAACCGATTTCAGTCAACAGATTTCGAGTAAAATGTAAATCAGCTTCTTTGATACATTACAACATATGTAAATGATTTAGCATGTTGCAGTATAGAAAAAGAAGTTCATATTTACATTTCATGAATCACCAATATGTTTACAAGACACTATTCTTGATGAGTGTGTCCCTACATCAAAGTT